>PUFA01000602.1:0-150945 GCA_003508835.1 Eonycteris spelaea | reverse complement strand
TTTACTTAGTCTAACCCAGTCATTCTCAACTTATACATGCCATTAGAATAACCCAAAAAGCCTATTAAAATATTCATTGTTGAGGGCCATTCCAGAGATTTTGATTCAATTGGTCTAAAGTGGAACCAGTTCTCAATGCTGCTACTGCTGCGGCTGCTGGTACTGGAATAACAGTTTGAGAAACATTGGTCACTAACCCCATCCATTGCCATTAATAAATACAATATTTTGTGAAAGTGCATGATAAGGGTAAACTATAACTTTTAGCTCCAGAACTTGTCAGGACATATTTATAAATCAAAGCCAATAATTTTCTTTACTGATTTATTTTTCTTTACTGACAGACAATGTTATCAAGGAGTGATGGTGATAGTGGTATATCAAGATATGACGTAGGACTTGGCAGAACCATGGCAGAGTGAAAGATCTCCCAGACTCTCCCCTTGAAACAACAATAAGCTGAACATTTAAAATGCAACAAAAAGACACCCAAACTGCACACCAGCAGGTCTGAGTGTGGATCTGCACAAAGAGCTACCACAGGTCAAACCCTGGGTGTCAGGCAGTGGACTGGGAGGACAAAGAAGCTACTTCTCAACAGCCACTTGGAGTTCCCTGCAGGAGAAGGGGAGGGAGAAAGAGCGGTGAGCTGAACAGACCTGCTTGGATTACTGTGAGCAACATGAGCTGAGAGGAAGGGACGAGTCATCAAGGCAGCAAGACTTGAGAAGCAGATGACCCACAGAGAAACACAGTTAATTTTGATCAGCCCTGGTTGCAAAACTGAAGCTGAGCCGCAGTCCCAACTACCAACTCAGAATGCAATTCCCCCCATACCCTAGGAGACAATCACCACGGGAAATCTTAAAAAACGCTGCCGAGACTGTCACTGATGCTGACAGGGACTGAAACTGAGTAGCGAGCATGATTAAAAATCTGCAAAGAAAAAAAAAAATTTTTTAAGGCATTTTAAGGCTTATATAAAGCAAAATCCCAAGAGGTTTAGAAACAGCCTACTGGAAACCCAGAGAAAAGTGCTTCTTTGAAAAAGGCTAAGAGAGACCTTTATAATAAACCTTCTCTCTGGAAAAATAGCACAATACACTTCATTAATGCCCAGGTGGAGAAATAGTCCATTAAACATCATGAACAACCAAGGTGACAAGGCATCACAGGAAGAAAGAGAAAAATCTCCCAAAAAATTAAGCTTACAGACACAAGAATATGCCACTAAATACAGAGAATTCAGGATGGTAATTATGAAAAAACTCAATGAGTTCTGAAACAAGTCTGTCAACAATTTTCAGGAAATGATAAAACAACTAGACAAGCAGAGCAAAAATATTGAAATCCTCAAGAAAGAACTGAATGATATTCTTGAGATGAAGAACACACTGCAAGAGCTGGAAAATGAAATACCAAGCCTGAAATAGAGTGGACCAAATGAAAGAAAAGGATCAGTAATATCAAGACAGAAATCTAGAAAATAAACCAGAAGGAAGAAGAGAGAAAACAGAAGACGGAAAAATAAATGAAGAAGAAATACAAGAACTAGCCAATACCATTAGGAGAGGAAACATAAGAAAATTGGGCATTATTGAAGGGAAAGAAAAGGAGCAGGGACTAGAAAGCATTTTCAGACAAATAGTGGACAAGAAATTTCCCAAATCTAAGGAATGAGCTAGAGCTTGGAATTTAAAAGTCACAGAACACACACACATATCTCAACCCAAAAAGCCTTCTCTGAAACACATTGTATTAAATTTTCAAAAAATTAACAATGAAGATATAAATTCTCAAGGCAGCCAGGAAGAAAAAAAAATGGTAAGTATAAAGGTAAACCTATTAAGTGATTGTCGACTTCTTCAGCTCAAATCTTACAAACCAGAAAGGAATAGAATCAAATATTTAAACTACAACAAAGAGAAAATACTAACTGCCTAGAATAATATATCCAGTTAAAGCTCTCCTTTAGATATGAAGGAGAAATTAAGACTCTCAGACATTAAAAAAATATAATTGAAAATCTCCACTACAAGACTACACTTCAAGAAAATTCTGAAAGGGGTCAGCTCACCTAAAACAAAATGACAAAACAAACAAACAAACACAACATAATTAGAAGTAAAATGACTATCAGGCAAATAGAAGCAGAGGGGTACAATCCTTACTAAAACAGGATATTTTAAGCTTAATAATAAGAGAATTGTGTTATAACAACATGGCAATGAATGAACGTTCAGCACACATAGGACAAATTGAGATAACAATGACCTAAAGGGGAGGATTCAAAAGTCCAAATTCGCAAAGGGAGAAGGAGATAAGGCACGTGCAGAAGAAAATGGATGTCTGTGTGTGTGTGTGTGTGTGTGTGTATCCTTTTCATTTTTGTAATAGTAGCCACACACCAAAAATTGTGAACTGAAGTATATAACATAAAATATAAGAACCAGAAGCAAAAAGCAAAACCCACAAATGCCAACCCCCTAAAATCAAGAAAACAAAAAATCAACAACAACAAAAAAAACCAGAAACACAAGGACAAAAGAAGGAAACACCGAATACCAGAAAGCAAAAGATAAAATGGCTATAAAAATACCTATTTAAATAATCACCCTAAATGTAAATGGACTGAACTCACCCATAAAAGGCACAGAGTTGAATGAATCAAAAAAAAAAATCCATATGCTGCCTCTAGGAGATACATCTCAGTTCCAAAGACAAATATAGATGCAAAGGGAAAGGGTGGAAAGTAATATTTCAAACAAATGGCATTAGAGAAAAGGGAGTAGAGGTAGTAATATCAGATGAACTAGACTTCAAAATAAAAAAAAAAAGATAAAGAAAGATATTGAGGGACACTTCATAATGATAAAGGCAATCATGCATCAAGAAGACATAACACTTCTTAATATCTATGCTCCCAAACAGGGAACTCCGAAATCTGTAAAGCAATTACTAACAGCACTAAAGGGAGAAACAGACCAAAACTCTATTGTAATAGGGACCTAAATACCCACTGTCTGATGCGAATAGATAATCCAAAAAGAAAATTAATAAGGGTTGAAATTATACCAAACATATTCTCTGATCATAATGCTTTGAAACTAGAGATTAACTACAAAAAGAAACAGGAAGAACCACAAAGGCATAGAAATTAAACAACATGCTACTGAAGAATAACTGGAAAAGAGAAGGAATGAAAAGAGAGTTCAAGACATATACAGAAAAGAATTATAATGATAGTACAACGTATCAAAACTTTTGGGACACAGAAAAAACAGTCATAAGAGGAAAGTTCATATCATCACAGGCCTACCTCCAAACATAAAAACAAGCCCAAATAACCTAACACTTCACCTAAAAAAAAAAAAAAAAAAAAACCCACCTAGAAAAGGAAGAACAAGGAAGGAAAGAAATAATCAAAATCAGAGCAGAAATAAATGAAACTAAAAACAAAAACAAAAATGATAGAAAAAATAAAGGCAACAAAGAGCTGGTTCTTTGAGAAGATTAATAAAATTGACAAACCCCTAGCTAGACTCACTAAAGAAAAGAGAGAAAAGACACAAATAAACAAAACCAGGGATGAAAGAGGGGGCATTATGACCGACATTGGCGAAATACAAAAAATCAACAAGAATACGAAAAATATATAACACCAAATTTAATAATGTAGAAAAAATGGATCTATACTTAGAAAAATACAACCTTCCTAGACTGAATCAAGAAGAACTGTAAAATTAAAATAGACTGATCAGCAGTATGGAAGTTGAAACAATCATCAAATCCTACCAAAAAGTAAAAGTCCAGGACCAAATGTCTTCACCAGTGAATCCTTCAAAGAAGATTTAATACCTATTCTCCTCAAAGCCTTCCAAAAAATCGAAGATGTGGCAAAACTTCCCAACTCGTTATATGAGGCCAATATTACTCTGATATCAAATCCTGGTAAAGACAACATAAAAAAGAAAACTACAGACCAATATTGCTCATGAACGCAGATGCGAAAACCCTAAATAAGATACTAGTGAACCAAATGCAACAACGTATTAAAAAATTTCACACCTCTATCAAGTGGGCTTCATCCTAGAGGCACAGCGATGGTTCAACATAAGCAAATCGATTAATGTGATACACCACATAAACAAATTAAATAAATCATATGATCATATCAATAGATGCAGAAAAAGCCTTGGACAAGATACAGCATCGATTTATGATCAAAACACTTAACAAAATCAGTATAGAAGGAAAATACCTTAACATAATAGAGGCCATCTATAGCAAACCCTCAGCCAACTTTATGCTTAATGATGAAAAACTTTCCTATGATATCAGGAATGAGACAAAGCTGTCCACTATTGCCACTGTTATTCTACATAACATTAGAGGTTCTAGCAAGTGCAATCAGGCTAGAGAAAGATATAAAAGACAACCAAATAGGAAATGAAGAAGTCAAACGGTCACGATTTGTGGATGTCATGATACCCTATATAGAAAACCCTAAAGACTCCACAAGAACACTGCTAGAAAAAATAAGCAAATATAGTATAGTCTCTGGATACAAAATCAATGTTCAAAAACCCATATCATTTTTATACTCTAAAACTAAAGTGTCAGAAAAAGAAGTAAAAAATATTTCCTTTTGCAGTTGCAACAAAAAGAATAAAATACCTAGGAATAAACTTAACGAAACATGTGAAGGAACTATATAATGAAAACTATAAGACCCTATTAAAAGTAATCGAAGAAGATACAAAGAAATGGAAAGATATTTGTGTTCTTGGATTGGAAGAATCAACTTGGTTAAAATGACCTTATCACTTAAAGCATTATACAGATTTAAAGCAATCCCCATCAAAATCTCATCAATATTTTTTAAATAAATAAACAAAAAGTCATCAGCTTTGTATGAAAGCACAAAAGACCCCAAATTGTCAAAGCCATCCTGAGAAAAAAGAATGAGGCTGGAGGCATCACTGTCCCCGACTTCAAATTATACTACAAAGGGACAGTAATCAAAACGGCATGGTATTGGCAGAAAAACAGACACATGGACCAGTGGGAAAAAATCGAGAGTCCAGAACTAAACCCATTATTGATATGGGAAAATAATTTTCCATAGGGAAAAAAAAACATACAGTAGACAAAAGAAATCTTCTTCAATAAATGGTGCTGGAAAAACTGAAAGCCCCCTGAAAAAGAATGAGACTAGATTGATATCTATCACCGCACACCAATATTAACTCAAAATGGATTAAGGACCTGAATATAAGACCTGAAAAAATAAAATGCATAGAAGAAAACATAGGAACGAAACTCAAGAGCCTTGGACTTAAAGAGGATTTTATGATTCTGACCTCAAAAACAAGGGAAGTCACAGCTAAAATAAATGAATGGAACTACATCAAACTAAAAAACTTCTGCTCAGCAAAAGAAATTGTTGACAAGATAAAGAGACAACCATCCAAATGGAAAAATATATTTGCAAGCAACACTTCCGATAAGAGCCTAATATCCAAAATATGCAAAGAACTCATATAACTCAATAACATCAAAAAACAATTGATCCAATCAAAAATGGGCAGAAACCTGAACGGACACTTCTCCCTAGAGGACATACAAATGGCCAACAAATATATGAAAAGATGCTCAACATCGTTAACTGTTAGGGAAATGCAAATCAAAACCACAATGAAATACCATCTCACACCTCTTAGAATAGCTATAATCAACAGAACAAGTAATAAATGTTGGGGAGGATGCTGAGAAAAAGGAACCCTCATTCACTGCTGGTAGGACTGCAAATTGGTACAGCCACTATGGAAAAGAGTATGGAGTTTCCTCAGAAAACTAAGAATTGATCTACCATATGATTCAGCAATCTTTCTACTGGGCATTTACCCCAAAGACTTGAAAACCCATATCTGAAAAGATATTTGCTCACTGATGTTCATAGCACATTGTAGGACATGGAAGTGACTGAAATGTTCTACAATAGATGATTGGCTAAAGAAGCAGTGGTACATATATACGATGGAATATTACTCAGCCCTAAGAAGAAATGAAATACTGCCATTGGTGACAACCGGGATGGACCTCGAGGTAATCATGCTAAGTGAAATAAGCCAGACAGAAAAAAGCTGGAAATCACATAATATCACTTATATATGGGTTTAAACCTAAAAGCAGCAAATGAGTAGGACAAACAAACAGAGACTCATGGACATGGACTATAAACTAGTGGTTACTAGTGGGGTTGAGGAGGAGAAAGGAAGTAGACAAGGTAAAGGTGGTCAAATATAGAGGGGTGAGAGAGGGTGATGTGGATAAAGGGTGTCAAATATATGGTAGCTGAAGGAAACTGGACTTTGGGTGATAAATACACAATAGAATATACAGATGTCAAATGATAATGTACACCTGAAAATTATATAATTGTATTAACCAATGCTATCCCAATAAACTTAATATAAATAAATAAATAATAAATGGATAGATAGATAGATAGATAGATAGATAGATAGATAGATAAAAGAAACACATAGGAGCCAAAATTAAAATACCAGCAATTCCACATCTTATCTCTTCTTATAGTATTTATAACATTTACATTCCAGAAGTGTTTGTGTGTGTGTTCTCGTTAAGAGTGAAGCTGACCCATGATATCAAAAAATAAATTCCTTTGTCAAAACTGATAAATTAGTCATTAGAAAAGTATTTATTTGATATCTTCATTTGTCTTGTTTATTATGGCTCATTAAACTGAATATTAATTCTTCAAGAAATTTAGCTGACCCTAACTGTTCAATATTTAGCAGCCAATTAGCAGATAGTAGTGATTTCACTGTAACTATATTAACAGGTCATCTTAAAAATCTATAATTATATACTTAAATTTGTAATTTAAGTATATATATTTAAATTATAATTATATATTATATAATTATAATATAAATTTTATATTATAAAAATCTATAATTATATACTTAAACTTGTAATTTATATAATTATATACTTAAATTATAATTATATATTATATAACTATATACTTAAAATTGTAAATAGTAAAACATTAGTTATGGTATGTATTACAATTAATGTGTGCCAGACAATGCTACATATTTGAATGCCTGTTATTCATAGAACACTAAATTAAGCAAGGAGGCATATAAAAGAAATGAAAAATAAGATCCTTATCTACAATTGATTTAAGTTATAGATGTAATAGTGTAATCAAGCCAAATAATTTAGAAAAAAAAAAAAAAAATGTTTGAGAGGATGTGTACTAAAGCCTGAGGATGGGTAACAAGAGATTAACCAGGGAAGGCTTTATAAAGGAGGTGGTTTCGAAATCAGGTTTTTAAGAAAGACATTGGTTGGTTAACAAGGAAAAGGACCCTTTGAATAAAATATCTGAGATATAGATAGATAGATAGATAGATAGATAGATAGATAGATAGATAGATAAAGATATAGGTGTAGATATCACAGCTAACATAGGCAGTTAGCACAAGACTAAGCATATTCTAGGAAATTTTAAAAGAGAAAGGAAAGAACAGGTCACAAATGAGATCAAGACTGAACAAGCATCCAATGATGTCAAATTGTGAAGTTGATGATAATATCATTTAAAATGTAGCATACCAGAATCATTTGTACAAAGTATTATTAAACTGCTTAATTGAGGTATAATTAACATAGGAAAACTACACATATTTAAAGTTCACAATGTAAGTAGTGACATATGTATTCAGGAAGCCATCAATATAATCAAAAAAGTGAATATATAACCACACCCTTGTTTCCATTTACCTCTTTGTAATCCCTCCCACCCACTCGTCCTCACTCACTTCCCTCAGAAAAGCACTAATTGGCTTTCTGTCAAAAGAGTTGTTTTGATTTTCTAGAGTTTTACGCAAATCAATTTATACTGCATGTACACTTTTGTCTGGCTTATTTTGCTCAGGATAATTATTCTGAAATTCATACACTTTATTGCATGTATCAATGAGGCATTAGATTTTATTGAGGAATAAGCCCATTATATTGATTTACCAAAATTTGTTTATCCATTTTCCCATTGATAGACATTTGACATGCTTCTAGACTTTGGTTATAATAAATAAAGCTGCTATGAACATGTCCACATGAGACTTTTTATGGACCTATAGTTTTATTTTTTGGGGCAACTAAGAGTAGAATGATTGGGTCACATAATAGGATTATGTTTTATCTTTTAAAAACCTGCCAAACTATTTTCCAATATGTGTTTTCAATTTTACATTGCCACCAGCAATATATGAAAGTTCCAGTTGCTTCACATCCTCACTAATGCTTGGTATGGAGAGATTTTAATTTCAAGAATTCTAAATGGTGCCTTATTTTGCATTTATCATGACTAGGAATGTGCATATTTTAATGTGCTTGTTTGCCACACATATACATCTTTTTCAAAGTGTCTGTTCACATTGTTTTAACCATTTTAAATTAGATTGTTTTTTTTCTAATGACCTAATTTTGAGAATTTTTAAAAAAAATATTGTGTATACAAGTCCTTTATCACATGATACTTACAAATAAATTTCAGTGGTTTGTCTTTTCATCCTCTTATGAGTGTCTTTTTAGACAAATACCATATGATTTTACTTATATCTGGAATCTAAGAAACAAAATAAACAAAATAAAAAGACTCATAGATACAGAGAACAAAGTGGTGATTATCAGATGGGAGGAAGGTTAGGGAGCTGGGTGAAAAAGAGGAAGGGATTAAGAAGTACAAATTGGTAGTTACAAAATAATCACATGGATGTGAAGTACAGCATAGGGAATATAGTCAACAATGTCAATAACTATATATAGTGCCAGGTGGGTACTAGAATAATTGGGGGATCACTATGCTGTACACCAGCAACTAATATAAAATAGTATTGATTATCAACTCTAATTGAAAAATAAAAATAAAAAATAAAACACAGAGTGTCTTTTTAAAAGCAGAAATGCTTAATTTTGATGAAGTACAATTAATCTTTTTTTTTCTTTTTTGGTGTTACATATAAAAACTAATTGTATAAGCCAAAGTCAGAAATATCTTCTCACATATTTTCTTCTGGAAGGTTTATAGCTTTAGGCTTTACGTTTAGCTTGATAATCCATTTTGAGTTAATTTTTGTATATTGATATATATGATGTGAGATATAAATTTGAGGTTAATTCTTTCATGTGTGGATATCCAAATATTCCAGCACCATGTATTGACAAGACAGTGATTTCTCCACTGAATTGCTTTTGTACCTTTGGTAAAAATCAGGTTTTTATATATGTGTGAGCTTATTAACGGACTCTGTACACTATACTATGATATATTTGTCTATTTCCCCCCAAATCACACTGTATTGATTACTGTAGCATTATTGTCTTGAAGTCAGATATTATAAATTTTCAACACTGTTATTTTTCAAAGTGTTTATACTCTACTAGTTGCTTAGCATTCGCACATGAATTTTAGAATCAGCTTGTCAATTTCTACAAAAAAAAAAAGCTTACAGAATTTTGATTGGGATTTGAGAGAAACTGTAAATCTTTTGGAATAAAATTAACACCTTAACAATACTGAAAATTTCAATCTATGATTGGTATTTTGGTTAATCTTTTCTAGGATATAGAAATGCAATTGACATCTGAATATTGATATTTTGTCCTACAGCCTTGATAAAGTAATGTGTTACTTCTAGCAGGTTTTTTGTTTTTAGAGGACAATCATGTGATCTGTGAAAAAAAGACAGTTTTACTTCTTTCTAACTTTATTTCTTTTTCTGACCTTAAGTGTTGGCTAATAGCTTCAGTACATTTTGAATAGAATTGATGAGAAGGGACATTCTTGCTTTGTTCCTGATCCTAGAGAGAAATCATCCAGGCTTTCATCATTTTGTATGACGTTAGCCATAGGTTTTCATAGATCTCCTTTATCAAGTTGCAAAACTTCTATTCTAGTCCTAGTCTATTGATAATTTTGATACCAAATCAATGTTAGATTTCATCATATTATTTTTCTGTATCAATTGAGATGCTCATGTTTCTCCTTTTTAAAAGTCTGCTAATATCATGAATTGCATTGATTGATTTTGAATGTTTAAAGCAGTTAGGATTCCAAAGATAAACCCCACTTGTTCATGAGATATTATCCTTTTACTACATTGCTGGATTTGATTCACTAAACTTTTGTCAAGAATTTTACATCTATTTTCATGAAAGATATTGGTTTGCAAGTTTTCTTGTTGTCTGATATCTGTTTCTAGTGTTGATACTGGAGTAATTCCAGCCTCAGAGAATGAGTTGGATTATGTTTTCTCCTCTTCAATTTTCTCAACATTTGTATAGAATTGGTCTTGCTTAGTTCTTAAATGTTGGGCAGAATTCCAAGTGAAACCATCCAAGAAGCTTGGAGTATTGTTTTTTAAAGAGATTTTTTAAAAACTATAAATTCAATTTTTATTTTACAGATATAGAGGTATTCAGGCTTTCTGTTTCTTTCTGAGTGAGTGGTTGTGTTTCTTGTCCAAGTAATTTATATATTTCATCAGAGTTGTCAGATATAGGTACAAATATTAATTTTCCCCTTTTATACTTTAAATATCTATAGAATCTATAGTGATATTATCTCTTTATATCCTGACATTAGGGAGTTCTGTCTTCTTTTTTTTTCTGACCAGTCTGCCTAGAGTTTTATCACCTTTATTAATCTTCTCAAAGAATTAGCTTTTATTTCGTTGATCTTCTCCCTTGTTTTTCTGGTTTTTTTTTAATTATTATTTCATTGGTTTGTTTCTCTTTTTTTATCATTCCCTTTCTACTGTTTACTTTTTTTCCTCTCTCACTAATTTCTTAATGTGGAAACTTAAAGAACTTTTTCTTCTAATGTAAGAATTTTATGCTATCAGTTTTTCTTTAACACTGCTCTGGGACTTAATCCATTCACCCTGGCCTTCCTGGACTCACAGTTTCTGAAGAGTCACCTTCAAAGATCTACTGCGCTTTGCCTGGGTACCCTCTCCCTGGGCTACAGCCTAGAAATGCTATCCGAACAGTAAGCTAAAATATTAATAGGGATTATCTTGTTTGTTTTCCATCTCTTAGTATCACTATCCTTGTAACTATATGTATAATATCTTGAAAACCATTGTTTCATACATTGCAGTTTGGTTCCTTTGTTGCTTCATGTGGAGAATAAACCCTCTGACTGTTACTTTATCGTGGGCAGAGGCAGAAGTCCCAAGCAATTTTATTAGTCGTTTTTATTTAAATATAATTATTACCTTAAGTATTTGGGTTTCTAAAAAAATTAAAAACAGAACATTCTTAATAACACATTTCATGATGTAGAATCATCTAAATTATGTCTCGAAGATTTTAATTGCCAATATCTTAGTTTCTCAAAAGAAGTCTTTCTAATGAAGAAATATTCCTAAAGGAAGATTAAAATTTATTTTGAATAGAAATCTCAGCATGTGTACTAATGTCATGTACATACAATATGGTAGTTTGAGATGTTTCAATAATTAAATTCTTAAAAAGCCATGATCAAAAGCTGTCAGGACACAAAATAAAATTATGGGATCAATTTTTTTTTCAGAATAAAAATTATTAATTTTTACACAATAAATTTTATTTTCTCAAGTAGCAAAGAACACGTGGAAGCTTTGCAGGTAGTCTAAAGGAAGACTTTTAGGAGTTCTTTCTAATAAACCCAGAATATAGCTCAATATGAAGTCACTTAGACTGCCCCAGTAAGGTGACAATGAGAAATTTTGAGGATAATTGAGCACTGCGAAACTGCACAATGGATCAACATAAGGTTATTTACTACAGTTGCTTTTGAAATTTTGTAATCGAAATATTCAAAATGTTCAAGGGCTTCCAAATTCATTCTTTGATGCTCTAATGTAAGATTTTCAATTCTAATGCTAATATTTCTATTTACACTATAATAATTTCCTTCAGATATGGTCATTGAATGAATGTAATTATGGGCTGAAGATATATGGAATATACATGTCATAGTTTTTCAGATCATTAAAAACAAATACCTAAGAAGAATGAAGAGGGATTTCATAAAGAAATGCTTTATAACTTATCATTGCATTACATTTCAAATAATGAGAAAAAGGCATGGCATTTCTAATAATTTCCACAAATTCGTATTTTTCAAGGAGATTCTGACTTTTTATAGATTGATATAGGTAACAATAACTTCATTAAACATGCAAAAGATAAATAAAAGTGTAAATGTTTTGGGGTAGTCTTCCTGGGGGAAAATGGGAATAGAAAATTAAGAATTCCTAAGTGGCAGAGGGAGAAAAAAAATAGTGTAGATGATAGAGGCTCTGTTCATCCCTCTGGCGACCAAATCAAAGTTGTGATTGAAACAAGGAGCAGCATCAAGGAAAAAAATAGCCTGGGATAAATAAGCCATACAACTAGGGAGCAATCCAAGAAAGCACCATGCAATGGTGGAGGGTAGGATGGAGCGAGGACGCAGGGATGCCCAGGTGCGAGCAGCTGAGTGAGAACACGAGGCTGTGGTGGCAGCAGCCACAGAACCTCTTAAAGGGGCTGCGTTCATCAGCAGATTTTCACTGTGACCTACCTGCCCGCTCTGAGCACCAGTGCCGATTTTGCTATGTGTATGGGGCACCAGGGACTTAAAGGGAGACATTGTCGGAGTGAGGGTCAAGGCGAGACTCGACCTGTACAGAAGTGCCAACATTGTTCCCTGTTGAGCCCTCCTCCCTCCTAGTGCTCAGACACAGTCTAAGGACTGTGCCACTGGACACCTACTTCACAAATCCACACTAATAAAACCAGGAGACTTAGGAGTTTGTTTAATACATAAAGACAGACACAGAAAGGCAGCCAAAAAGGGAAGTCAAAGAAGTATAAACCATGTGACAGAACAGAACAGAGATCCAGATATAATGGAGTCAAGTAATTTATCAGATGCAGAGTTCAAAATACTGGTTATAAAGATGCTCAACGAACTTTTGCGAAGTGTAGATAAAATCAACAAAGAGATAAAAAACATAAAAATGGAAATGGAAATTATAAAAGGGAACCAGTCTGAAATGAAGAACATTATCTGAGATGAGAAGTATATTAAATGGAATAAACAAAGGAATAAACAAAGTGAATAAAGAAAGGATCGAATGCCCTATCTAGAGGACAGGAAAGCCAACGACACGCAATCAGATGGCAAGAGATAAGATGCCAAACTATACAAATAATTAAAGGAACATATGGGACACTGTTAAGGGTCCAAATATCAGTCTGATAGGCATAACTGAAGAAAATGAAGATGTTGAACAGCTGTTTGAAGAAATAATGATGGAAAACTTCCCTAACCTGGTGAAGGAAATGGACATAGAAGCTCAGAGAATTCCAAAAATCAGGGAGTCAAAGAGGCCCACACCAAGACACATCATAATTTAAATGCCAAAGATTAAATACAATGAAAGAGTATTAAAAGCAGCAAGAGAAAAACATAGTTACTTATAAGGGAACACCCACAAGAATGACAGCTGATTTCTCAAAAGAAACTATGCAGGATGGAAGAAGGGCTTGGCAAAAAAATGTTCAACAGGATCAAGACCCAGGATCTACAGCCAACAATAATTTATCCAGCAAAGCTATCATTTATGGTTGAAGGACAGATCAAAAGCTTCCCAGACAAAAATAAGCTAAAGGATTTTATCACCACCAAGGCAGTATTACAGGAAATATTTGAGGGATTTCCTTAAGGAAAAAAAAAAACAAAAACATGTATCAAAACCAGGAATAAAGAATGGTAACAACCACATTCCTATAAATAAGTACCTTAAATGAAAAAGAATTAAGTTCTAACAAAAAGATAGAGTGGCTGAAAGGATAAGAAAACAAGACCCCTACATTTGAAAAGGAAGGAGATGGAAAATGATATTGCTATGATGGACCTAGAAGGTATTTAAGTCAGACAGAGATAGACGAACACTATATGATTTCACTTATATGCAGAATCTAAGGAATAAAAAAAACTAACCAATAACAGACTCACAAATATAGTGGACGATTTGGAGATGGACAGAGGGAAGGGAGCTTTGGGATTGGGAGAATGGGGTGAAGGGTTAAAGAAGTACAAATTAATAACTGATAGATGGTCATGGGAATAAGGAACATGACATATTGAATGCAATTAACATTAATACGTTGGCTAGGTGGAGGGTTAGGGGAGGGAGGGAGCAATCAAGGTGATCATTTTATGAACTATATAGATGCCTAACCAACGTACTGTATACTTGAAACTAATTTAAATAAATGAATTTTAAAAAATTCCTAAGTGGCAATCAGTGCTATCATTTTATTTTCCATTATATATTAATACATTTACCCCAAAATAATTTAATATGACATGTTATAGAGTAAATATAATGTTCCTTATATTGGAAGATTCATATTTTCCAATGATGGCCCTAAAAATATCTTCTATATCCTGCACGTTTCTCTAGGTCCTTGCTACTCCGATCAAATGATGAAGTCTGTATTCCCTCTTCTTGAATCTGGGTAGGCCTTTATGACTATCTCCATTAACAGAGTAAAACACAAATGATGCTGTATAAATTCCAATGTTAAGTTATAAAAATGCTGTCCACTTTCACCTATTTCACTCTTGGATCCTTTTTAGCTTGCCTCTGATTTCTCTGAGACTGCCATAGTGCAAGGAAGCCCAAACTGCTCCACATGGAGAAGACCAAAATCTACATAAAGAAAGAGTTGCCCTACCAGTTTGCAGCTTTTTCAGCCACCTGCTGTTCCAGCTCTAGCCAACTTCTGACTTCAACCACATGAAAAATCCAAAACCAGAACTGCTGTGAGGTGTAAAAAAATAACTGATGTTCGTTTAAGCCACTGAGTTTAGAAATTATTTGTTACATAGTAATAAATCAAAATAGTCAATCCTTTTATTTTAAGACATTGATATCTAAAATGTATAGCATGTTTTGCTATCATCAGTTATTAACACTGTGGTATTAATTTCTCTGAGTAGCAGTTGTTTATAGAAGAAGTAATGGGGGCGAGTTAGCTTTGATAGGGATGTGGATCTCAGGAGAATTCTGGAGCAATGAATGAAACTAATGTAAGATGGGCAACCAGGGTACAACTTGAGGGCAGGAGCTAGATTAATGGACATTCTGGAGGTTACAATAAGCTTCGACTGGTGAATCAAGGTGTTATTAAAGTATAATTCAGGGTGGTGATGACCGTGGCATTTGTCATAGCTGTGCAGCTGCCAGGGCACAGTTACAATCTGCCTTCTCTATGCACAGGGAAAAGAAATTTGAAGGATATTATGAAAAACTGAATATTTTCTCTCATTTTAACTAAAAAAACCAAATTTAAAAATGCAATTTTGCTATTTAAACTGGAATGATGATTTCCTAAAATTTATCTTGTTAAAGTATTATTTTCCTTGATGATAGAATTATTTCAGGTGGAGATTCTTAATATAATTTTTGGATTACATCATAATTACTTGGTCTTTGAAATTTGAAATTTATATAATTTTTGTGAGAAAGGCAAGAGTTGTTGTTATTATTATTTCCTTTCTGTTTTATTTATATAAGACCATGGAAGGTATGGTGTGAGAAAGACTGAGAGTCATTACTTGTCGAATTCTGAGCCATACAATGTTACCAAGTTTGAGAGTGTCCAAGGACCATCCCATTCTAAAGACTTTTGGTTACTCATTTCTATCCTTGCCTATGGGATATCCTTTCATTTCAAAGAATTGCAGTAATGTTAATAATGACACTCAAGGTGATGGTGATAAATAATATTATTATGAACTACATTGTTATGTTTTCTATATTAGAAACTTTGCTCAGCAATAAATTGCCTATAAACATTACTCAGGGTAGCTATCTTGTTACCTGAAGGCATTGAAAGAAAAATAGAAAGAATGTCACAGAGTTATTCCAATAATTCTACGAATGCTATAAAGCTCTAAAGCTATAAATGAAGGTAAATTTATCTGACCTATGAATCAGATTGCTCACTCTATTGACACTGCAGAAAGGGATTGCCAAGTTAATTTTATAAATACTGTGGACACCACCAAAGTAATGTCCTGCCTTCCAGCACAGGTTATCAAGTTTACACAGAAGCCATGTGCACTGGGATTGCCTTGCATGTGACCCTGAGTGCTCCAGCCAGCAGAGCAGAGTGGGCATTCAGTGACTTAGACAACTTGTCAAAACCTTTGAATGTACTAGAAATATCATATTCTTACTCATTAAAAAAGTATATGAAGACTATTTTTTAATTCTTCTCCTTTAATAAACCAGGATATTCCGTCCCTATGCTAGTCCATCTTAAAACCATCGGTTAAAGCAGAAACACACTTATCATTCTCAAATAATTTTAATCAAGAAATACAGAATATATGAGCAAGGATGAATATCACCTAAAAACTACTCTCTGTAATGCTGCTGAATTTTTATTTTTATCATAATTAATTTTTCCTGGATTATCTGTATGTGATTACAGCTCAGAAGAAATTTTAAAATATATATATATAATTGAATTTCTATTTTGAAATGAGGATGAATCTATATAGTTTGAAGAAATGAATTTAACACTTTTAGAAGCAGGGTGAACCTGAATGAGGGGGGTCTTAGGGTGTGAGAACAAGTCTCCTTTTCAGAGGCAAACATCTGTATTTCAGTAAAATATCAATGTTTTAAAAGTTTGAGGAGAATGTGCTAGACTCCAAGATAAGCACAGAACATTCTCCTAGGGGCTCACCAGACACCTGTGAATGAATGAAAGCCGGATCAAGAATGAATCTGGGAGATTTAATTGCTTCTTTATTCATCTTATGGCGTGAGTTAAATGACAATCCTACAGTAAATGACAAAATATTTTTTTCTAGTGCTCTAACAGTTCAAACACAAGCCTATCTAAATATATAACAGTAAGGAAAAAAATTACAACCTAATAGCTATTCTATTATTTTATAGAGCATCATATGTTTAATCAAATGTATATAAGAAGCCCTGATTTCCCTTTTAAAACAAAAGCTTTAAATTTTTCTGTTTCACATAGCACAGTGATAGCATTAAGTAGAAAGGAGTAGGCTTTTTTCCCCTATAAATCTTTATGAAGTATTTGTTTATTACAATGCACCTTGCTTGTTAATTGGTTAGTTTCTTGCTTAAGCAAGAAAATAAACCTAGAAAAGATAGTGTTATACTTCAGCACTAAATGAAGTAGCTGTAAACATATCATCAATTTTCGAGTTAATAGTCTTTCCCAGTGGTTTCAAGAAGAAGGACAATATAAAACTGAGAGAGGAAACACAAACTATTTGACAGATCTAAAGGACATACACCAGTAAAACAGAACTGAAACTATTGTTAAAAATAAATAACATTAATAAGTACACTTTTCAATCATTTTAGTTTTACTGTAGCTCTTTGATTTCAAGTTATTTTCTATAGCTTTCTGACTCTTTTTGCCCTTAAAATGACAGTAATTCTCCTTGGAAACAACTGTTTTACTGATTTTTTTTTTGTCGGGAACTATTTTTTAGGGTTACTTATTTATATAAAGTGTCATATATCTTTGAACTAGGTAAGTAAGAAACTTAATCTAATTAAATAATATATAAAGACTTTATAAAGCCCTAAAACAATACCCGTCTCCATGATCAAGTCCAATTATTTCATATATATTTTTTTGCATCATGCTTTCACCCCTCTCAGCCTCAGTTTTGTCATCTGTAAAAATATTGTTAAAAATAACTGTTTTCTCTGATTATTTTGAAGTATATGAAATAATAAATGGAATGTACACTGTAAAATAACTGAGTAAATGTTTATTTTCATTTTGTTGTTACTGTTGTTAGTGTTTTTCCTTATACATTTGTGATTCAGCCACCTCTCCATTTGAGGGATATTACATATAATTCTAGAAAAATTTGATAGTAAGTACCAAGGATCAAGTCAGCTATATTTAAGGTAATACCGAATATTCAGTGTTCATTTATTCCGGTAAATATGTTTATAAGTACATACATTAAGCATGTAAGATCATATTACTATAGTATGTAAGTGACTAAATTAGCCATCAGGGGATGTCAATATAAAGTTATATAGACATTAATTATAATTTAAATGGCTAATTTCAACAAAGTATATATGTTTCTGCTACAAAATCTTAAAAAATAGAAAATATATTGATACATATATAAATTAAATAAAAAAAACTATATATGAACATAGTCCAAAAACTGGAGCATTAGAAAACATGATGTTTGAATAATGAGTATAACAAAATTGTAAGTAAATTTTTTCTTTCATCCTAATATCTTCATATATGGTTATAATGAACTACATGAAACAAACCATTTTTAAAAACGTATAATGCATTTACCTGCTAGTGATATGAGCAAAGCTTTAATGATTTATGGGTCATAATATTTTCCATATGGTTAATCTGGTTGAAAAACAAAAACAAAAACATTTTGTGTGTGTGTGTGTGGTGTGTGTGTGTGTGTGTTAAAGAGAGAGAGAGAGAGAGGAGAGAGATTTTTGTCTCTGTGTTAGGTCTGCCCACTTTCTCTGTATATTACCAGTTCTATAACAGGAGCAGAGTATGGGGGAAAGTAAATTTCAGAGGAATTCTACAGGCAGGTGTAAAACTCAGATGAGCATGAACCAGAACTTTTGTCTACTATAATGATTACTCATAATATTTTATTTTCCTTACTAGCTATTATCATCAAAACATGCTACATTTGTATAGCAGTCCATAAAACTGAACAGCAACAAAGCAGGTGATGGAATGTTTCTTGTCTTCTTTCAACATATATAGAACACTATATCACATAGTGGTTTTTTTTTAACCAACCAGAATCCATTAACTAATGGTAATAATTGTTGGTGCATGGTACCTTTAATTTAAATTACTGAACATACATGAATATAAATTAGAAAATATACTGTGATGCTTATTTAGCAAAATGAGAAAAGGTGTAAGATTTTAAGAAAGCACAATGAATGTTATGAATAAATGGTAACTTTTCAAAATATATTCTTTATCCATCGATACACAAATCAAAAAAGTTTTGCTCTACTAATTAGTACTATTTTGCATTTAACAAATTTCAGTTTGCCACTAATAACAATAGCAGCTCTCATTTATTTATTGCCCATAATATGCCAGGCCTTGTGTTCAGCCTTCCACGTAAATTCTTATTTCATTCTTTTAACAACCCTATATTAAATAGCTATAATTATCTGCATTTAACATAGAAAATTATGAGGTACATAAATCTTTAATTTTACAGTCAGTATCATTCTTAGTAAGTAAACGGGGTCTTAAAATTCAACCAAATTATTTAATTCTATACTTTATTCTTTGAATAATTATTTTAAATACCATGTTCAAAGTTCCCATGCATTATTATTTGTTTATCTTAAACAATCAAAGTTTAAGCTGACAATTTGCAGGATGGTTTAAGGAATGCATGTACGACTAATGATCAACTGGTAGAGTTGTGTAGACTCACCACCAGTCTCAAGATAATCAGGAGCCCCACCTAATGTTCTACAACACCAAACATGGAGATAATAATGGAAATTTGGGTGGTTATCTAGGTATCTAAATATCTCCACAAAAAGTTTAAATAGTAGAATCTTTGGTTTATTTATAGCTTGGTCCATGTAAGCAATGAGGTTGCATTTCAAATGTGTGCAACATTAGGCTATTTTTAGAGAGAACAATTACATTTTTTAATAAAGTAGACAATACTACTTTATTTTTTGAGGAAATGTTGTTATATAAAGATAATGATAGCTAGTTTTCATTGAATAGGACTGTTCATGGTGAGTGCCCGGGGAGTCTTTAAATGACTATGGATTTCTTAGTCTTTAAGGGTGTTAACATTTTCCCTAACTCCTAACTGATCAGAAAAACTTATGGGAAAATAACAACTACAGAATTATTTTTGTCTTTCCCCTTGGATAGCATTCTTTTTTATTTATTGTAGAGGAGTCCAATTTCCTCTTATTTAGAGATAATGAAGTTACTAAACATTTTAAGGTAATCAGACATTAATTAACCTATTTCTATCTATGCCAGGGTGCTTTGAATAACAAAGGTGCTAACCCATACCATGAAAGGATGTTAAAAACTAATCTTGTGCAAGTGCAAGTAAAAATATTCCATAAAAGAAACAAAAAGATTTATGCAAATAAACCTCAACTACTTAACCTCATATTTCGAAAGATAAACTTTGAGTCTGACTATGCAAATCACAGAGAGAAATAATTTCTGAGCAAGCTGCTTCCTACCCACTATTTGCATTTTGTTTTTGTATTTGCATGTGGTTTTTGATTGCTGGATTGCATAGGCAAGACTTTTCTGGCTGACAACTGTCAAAAAGCATGACAAAAATCAAGTTTCGTTACAAAATATGGAATTCTTGGGAGTGGCAAATTCTAAATCAAAGGATAAAAACAAATAAATTTTGAAATGTTGACAGGTAATAACACATGAACACATTTTCAACCAGATGATATGTCCTAATAGAACAATTTCGTTCAGAGGAGTTTATCCATAAGAATTGCGATGCAAAATTGATTCTCCTAAATTTTTCTTTTGTTTTCCTTATTTATTATTATTTATGCCTACAGCACCTGGTCTTCCTAGGTGATCTCCCATCCGAGTACTAACCAGGCCCGACCCTGTTTAGCTTCAAAGATCAGACATCGGGCTTGTTCAGGGGTGGCATGGCCATAGACCATGGACTATGGCTCCACTGGGGTGTGAACTCATGATGTTCTGTGGGTAAAGCAGATGTGCTAACCACTGCAGTATGGAACCATGTCCCTAAATTTCTCTTAAGGCCAAAGAAATATGGCATTAGAAACATAACTTTACATTATAGATGCAAGCAAAATTGGCTAAGAAAGGTAAAAAAATAAGATAGTAAGAATCTTATATTTTCACAGAAATTGCATTTCTGCTATTACCACTATTATCACTACTTCTACTGCCACTACTATTAATTACTAACATTTAATAAGAATTATTATATGTTGAAGTCTTTTATGTTTACTGTTACATTTAATGTTAACAGTAACCAAAGAAGGTAGTTGGGAAAATTAAGTTTTTGAGAAGATAAGTAACTTGCTAAATTTCGAATAACTTGTAAATAAGGTATCCAGAATCCAAACTCAGATATTTCCAATGCTAAAAGTGTGAGCTTTAATTCTATATTAACCCGCCTTTTACTCTGAAGTATTAGAATAATAAGAAGAAAAGATATGATAAAATTGCTTAGATTTGCTATAGGTTTTAAATCTTGGTTCAAAATACTTTGTAAATATTTATTCACTGGTTTTTTGCATCCAGCCAGTCATTCCAACTGAAAAATAATTGTTATTTTTCAAACCACTGGAAAATATTCTCAATAGTTGTTGTCAACTTTTTGACCCTGCCTCAGATGTTGTGAACTGCAGAACAGCCTTAAAGAGAAAGAGAGTGAGAGTGAGAGAGAGAGAGAGAGAGAGAGAGAGAGAGAGAGAGAGAGAGAGAGAAAGAGAGAGAGATTTAAAAAAAGAAAGAAAAGGGAAAACTGTTCTTTAACCAATAGAAATGCCCATATTTGTGTAGCCTAGAGTTTGAGACTCTTTAAAGAAAATGAGTAGAATAATGAAGAAATCTGAGCAGGAATGTGGAAACATTCTTTATAGATTAAAAGAGAATAAATAAATACTCGAAGACATATCAAACTATTTTTGTCCATTAGTATGTTTTCAAACAAATTTTATTTCTGGTGGGGGAGGTAACAATTTGGAAATAAGTGATAACAACATATTATTGCCAATTAACATTTCTTCACTCACCTCTATCATATTTCCACTCTCTAACCCAACATTTAAAACTTGACAGTTTTAGAGATGACTTTCATTTTTTCCATCTTTGACAGCAACTGTTTTTGGCAGTATGTGTTTGCCTGTCTTTGAGACCTGAACATTTTAATTTTATTTTGGCACTAAAGACCTGAATCAATTTTTTTCCATGTAAAGGGATAGTGAATAAATGTCTATCAGACTTGTTCTTTAGTGAATGCAGAGATTAGTATTTCAAAGAATTTTCTTTGTTTAGCAGAACTAGGAGGAGAAGAATTTCTAAAATCTACCCATCCTAAATCCCTTAAAACTTGAACTTCAAAGTAACTTTGCTTTTTCTAAAATTCTTTCTGATACCAGTCTCAGAGAAGTTTTGCCCCTGGTAAATTATTTGTAAAGAGACATAAATTAAAGAAACTAAAAATATTCAGTCAAAACTAAGAACAAACAACAACATCACTGTTTCATCATAATTCATAATAGTGTCTTTCACAAGACACTAAAAATCTCTAACAACATTAAATTTCTATATTGAATGCATTATTGGGTGCATAATCACAGACAATGTCTTTTTGAGTTTCACATTATTTTAAGAAAAGAAAACATTACATCGTATTTTAAATTGTCTTAGATATAAAGAAGAAGCTAATTGAGAACTCCTTTTTGAAAAATAAGTTTTGTCTAATGATTACTATTTAGAGATTTCTCTGCATCTTAAGCAATTTTCTGATGTGATTATAAAAAGTAGTTTCATTCAATGTGTCAGCAGAGGTAAATGATGATATAGAATAACATGCCACTTTGGTTTATATGATTATGTTCCCTTAAAATAAAATCAGAGGATACTGCTGGAAATCAATCTTTAAAGATATGACCTAGGTACACAACTCAAATTATAATTATATAAAAATGGTTAAAAAGTAATGTAATTATTCAAAAGTAACTCAAAAGATCATTCCTTAAAGGCCTGAGAAACCACTTCCTCAAGTGTGTGTGTGTGTGTGTGTGGTGTGTGTGTGTGTGTGTGTGTGTGTGTGTGGAGGGAAAGAGAGAGAGAGAGATTTTCTGCCTTCATCAGCTCTACCTACTATCTACCTATATACCCACAAATGAGCAAGTCAAGTCAAAAACATTTATTTAATGATTATTTGGCAAATAAAGCATTTAAATTTCTTGAAATTCTCTTGAAGAACCTTTAGCACAACTATCCATTACCCCCATCCTTCCTACTGCTCATCAATTGACTACTTAAATTAAAGGTCATTATATATTAATACCCTTATTTTTTCCCTCTACTTATTCAAACATTTCTACTTTTACCTACCCTGGTTTCATCCCAGCGATGTCACAAACTCTGTTCTTCATCTCCTTCATATCTTCTCATGTGTATTAACATATAACCTCAAATGACAGTAAACAATATTCTAGTAAATTACAGAGTAAACCTACACTGTTATACCTGTTATTACTTTTGCCTATAATCCTCTTCCCTCTGCTTCTCTTCCTAGAAAATGTATAACCATTCTTCAAAATCAACTCAAATATACTTCCTTACATGATTTTCTCATTCTCACAGTATTATTTGCCTAGAATTTGATAAATTGTAATAAAATATTAACTAAATTGCTTTACAATTTATAGTTTGTCTTCATCCCATACTACTTTGTCTAAAGCAAGCACTAAGACCTGCTTGTTTAACATCTTCAGCATCTAACACAGTTCCACAGATGAAAGGTGCTCAGAAAATTTGATGGTCAAAGCATCATGAGCGCGAGATACTTCTCCTGACATTAGAAGGGAATTAATAGTTTGTTCTATTAATGAAACAACATTTATGTTCAGTTCATT
Organism: Eonycteris spelaea; assembly: GCA_003508835.1. Lineage (NCBI taxonomy): Eukaryota > Metazoa > Chordata > Mammalia > Chiroptera > Pteropodidae > Eonycteris > Eonycteris spelaea. The sequence continues at coordinate 127,147 of PUFA01000602.1, read as the reverse complement.
TGCCAAGTCTGTCTGGTCTGGGTGTAAAAATAAAAAAATAAGTGCATTCTTGTTTTGGTAGTTATACTTTCATAATTGTTTAAGTTGTTTTCTCAACTCTTCTTGGTTTGGTTAAGAGGGTATAGCAACAATAATGTAAGTTTGTCTTCTTCAATGCCACTAAGTGAAAAGATTTTTTTTTTTTTTATTTTCAACATAGATGTTATGGCTCACGGACCAATTCTGTGGAAATAAAATTGTTCAAATGACTCCAGTCAATTATTAAGCAAGCAATCTAGCTAGCAAAACAACAACCACCCCCCCCCAAAAAAAACAGCTGTTAAGAAAAGAGGTATGAAATATTTAAACTGGCTCTCTGTTGTTTAAAATGTATCAGGCAGATCCCAATCTTGCACTGCAGTTCATGCTAGATAAGTCTGGCATGAGTAAATGGTACATGTTAGAGAACATCATAGAGTGTATAGCTAATATTACTGTGCATCCACGTGCATCTATCAAAGTTCAAAGATTTGAAAGTTGTATAGTAATTCAGGGCTCTCTGGGAGGTGTGCATGTTGATTGCACTCTTCCTGTGGTATGCACTTCCCAGGAGCATGGATGGAGATTCACAAAATTCATGCTGGTACTTGAAAGGGAAATAAATTAAATGGAAATCCAAATCATGGCATATCATAAGGCATTAAAATTTAAACATATTGAATTCTGAACTTATAGAGGCTTTCATGGAAATATTAATTTACTTTAGTCCCCAAACATTACATTTTTTGTTTTTCATAGACCGATAATCAGTCTCATGCCCTATTTGTATAATTAACATTTATTGAATATCTCAGTGTTTTAGGTATTGTAAAAAATAATCCAGTGTTCTATGTTGATGTATTTAATAAAATTGTGTGAAAAACAGTATTGGACATTTATGAGTCGTATTGTTTAAATGAAAATTACACAATTTGACTTGTTCAAAAATTACTTAATGAATATTCAAATGTAAGGACCATAAGAAATTAGTTCTTTCTTTTCTTTAATGTGAAGGAAGTATGTGATGACGGAAAGAGCATAGCTTTTGCCCAGGTAATGTAAGTTTGTCTTCTTCATCAGCTACTGACTAACCATGTATCACTAGCCAAGTTATTCAATCTCTGTGAGGCTCTGTTTTTTCACCTGCAAAGAGAGCTAAAAGCACCTACCTTTAGGTGAAGTATTTTGTAATGTCCATGTCACATAATAGGTACTCAATAAATGTTAGTCACTATCTTTCTTACAAACAAAACCAAAAACAGAAGGCCTACATTCTGTGGAATTACAAACCACAGAGGTACTGTCTTTGTCCCTCCTTCATTACTGTCACTGAACTGCCCTGGTGCCCCTAAGTGAAGACTAATGAAAAACAGTTGTCACTGGGAAAACATGGGCAATGATTAGTGCACAACAACTCAGCCATTAATAAAGAAACCATCATGCACAGAACAGTAGCATGAAACAAATCAAACACTCATCATTAACAGCTTTAGATATTTGACTAAATTAACTCCAAGTCTCCAAAAGACACTAGGGAAAAACTCCATTCCTGAATGAGTTAGGCATTTCAGGCCTTAAATGTATCGTTTAATTTTTCTCATTCAAGGATACATATAATTAAAAATGAACTTGTGTCAGTAGAAAAATTTTCTAAAATAAGAGAGTAAGTTCAAACAGTGGTAAATAATGCTTTCCAAAGTGCAAAAAAAAAAAAAAAAAACCTACTTGAATGTAAAATTTAAAATGTTAAGATAATTTGTGGCTGGTAAAAAATTCATTCATATTTCTAACTAAGGTTTTGGTAACTGCTTGCCTTTCCTACAAATGGAAACCTATTCAAGTCAGGCACCTATTTTTTGTTTCTTCAGAGTTCTTATCTAGTAACTTCCTTGAAAAAATACAATATTTATGTCAGTGATGCTATTAATTTTAATAGTAGAGTAGTCAAAACATTTTTTCTCAAGGAACATAATCTCTAACTTTAACATGTAAGTTAATATAAAAATAGAATTCAATTTTGACAACTTTAATTTAAAGGAAACTTGCTTAGGAATAAAACTTTTATTAAATAGAAAACATCTATGTTAATAAAATTTTTTTCATACTATATACAAACTCTTCTTTGAACTTATCTGACAGTGATATTAGGTGTTTCTCTGTTTTCTCATATTGGTCTGCAAGTTCTTCAAAGGACGGAACTACATGATTCTAAACATTCAACTATATCATAAAAAGAAGGCAAGTTACTATGCTTTGTGGAGGGCAAAAAAAGTAGAAAATTAGTTTGTCGTATAACAGTTTCATAACCACTAGCGGAAAGAGTCAATATATAGACAGGTCTGACTCTTTTATCTTGAAGGACACCAAGGCACGCTTTTGCACAACAATTATGCTATATTTGGTTATACAAAATCATTTAAAAGAAACAATTTACTTGACAATGTTTAAATGATCTAATCTACTCAATGCAGATACTTAATTCTCAAAAGATGGCATTTCGTTGCCCTACTTTCTCAATAACAGTAACTGTTTCTTTTCTATGCCAGAAAAGCAACAAAAACTTTCCTATTCTATGAAAAAATTGTTAATATCATCCTGCTGCTTCCTTATTCTATATTTCAGATATCTTATGCATATGCTATATACAAGGAGGAAAAAAGACTATCCTTAATTTCCATTGTAAAAAATAGTAGTTAAAAGTTGTGAATTTTCATATTAAACTTGTAAAACAATGTTAGTGACAAAGTATGTCATGGGTACTATAACTACTTCCTTTCTGAGGTACATAAAGCAAACACTAGCAGTGATGGGAAATAAATCCTGTCAGCTACTGTGGAAAAAAAATAACTTCATGGCTTTTCTAGAGAATTTACTTTCAATTGCTAAATGTGGTGACTATTTTAACTGAACAATGTCAATATTTGAGAACTAGGACTTTGGTTTATTTTCTTTCCTTTCCTATTTTAAGAACTATAGATTTAAACAATTTCCTCTGCTGATGCTATATCAAGTAACATTACAAAATAATCAGGAAAAAAAAAAGAAGAAATAAATGCAAATATTCACCACTATTTAGAAAATTAACAATTAGCTGAGTTAGAAAATCTTTTGGAAGGTTGACTCTAACATGAAATGGAGTCAAAGTGAAAGGCAAAACTAACTTAAAAGCAGAAAAGATCCTATTATAATTGAATGTTTACTATGCATCCTGTAGTTTCATGCATTATTTTATTAATTTTCAAAAAAATTGGAAGATTGATATCATCCTCATTTTACATTCTTATTTTTCTTAAATGTTTCACATATCAAAGTTTATTCTTCATCTATTTTTTATCTAATAGAACTTAGGTGAACTGGAAGTCTGGTTGAGATAAAGTCACTATAGATGAAGTCATTTGGATTATTCAAAAAAATTCAGAGCTTGAGAAATTCATTATTTGGCCCATTTCTATTGATCTTAAATTCTTTTTATTCATCAAACTGCTCAGATTATTTTACTTGGAGTTTCAGGTGATTCAAGACATACAGCTAAAATCTATAATATGACATATTTTACAAAACAAACAAATAAACAAAAAACTAAATGCTAATCATTTTTCAAAAATCTGTAGACATGTTTCATCACAAGGAAATTCATATATTCTGAAGTAGTTTTGCTTTTCACTCATATCAGAAAGTGAATAGATAGAATAAATGAAAAAAATATTACAATTTAGAAAAAAAATGAGGTCAACACACAAAAAAAATCCAAGTAGGGATATATGTTTCAGAAGGAAAAAGAGATTTTAGAATGGTGTTTATGAAATTGAAAGTTTCTATTTCCAAAATTAATTACACATAGTTTTCCAGTCCAATTTCTTTATTGTTATGTATTTCAACCTGAACAGAAGAGCAAAACGTGAGAGAATGGTGAAAATGGTCAAGAAAGGTATGCAGAGTCAGATCATAAGGGGAAGTTGAATCTTGTAGTTTATAAGAAGCAAAAGGCACACAGCACCATAGTGACTGGCTGGAGAAAAACATAGCATGGAATCCATATAAGAAAATAGGAATAATGGCTTCACTGAGGGGTAGAAACTGGAATATCTAGAGATGGAACCAGGTGTTTCTGATCCTTAAAATTTTGTTTTTAATAATATAATTTTTAAAAATGTTAACCTTCATGATTGAGTAACAGACATTTGCAAAGCAATAAAAGGAAAATCTAGGTCAGTATTAAATAAAAAATTGCTGCTGTATGGGTAGCTACATTTTGTGCCAACTGTCACTAGTTTGGTGAAATTTCCCTGCCAGTGAAAGGTGCACAGTTAATGAATGGTTTCCTTTGTTTTCTTAGTGGAGAGAAAGTCCCATTTTATTTAAGATATATGGTAGGAGCTACAGGTTTGCATTTTGTTTCGTTTTGTTTTGAATTTGTTTTTTTTTTTTTACTGTGGTAAAATATACACAACAAAATTTCTCATTCTAACACTTTTAATCGTACAATACAGTGGAATTAAATACATTTACATTGTTGTGCAACTGTCACCACTACCCATATCCAGAACATTTTCATCTACCTAAACAAAAATCCTGTACCAATTAAACAATAATTCCTTATTCCTCTTTTCCCCAACTCCCAGCAACCACAATTCTCCTTTCTTTGTCTGTGATTTTAACTACTCTAAGTACCTCATACAAGTGGAGTCACACAGTATTTGTTCTTTCATGCCTGGCTTTTTTGCTTATCACAATGTCTTTGAAGTTCATCCCTGTTGTAGCTTGTCTCAGAATTTCCTTCCATTTTAAGGTTGAATAAAATTGCATCGTGCATGCATTCCACATTTTTCCCAGTTAGATTTCTTCCACCTTTTGGCTACGGTAAAAATACTGCTATGAACGTGGGTGTACAAATATCTGTTCTAGTATTTGCTTTCAATTATTTTGAATATATACCCAGAAGTAGAATTTCCAAATCACATTGCAATTCTGTTTTTCATTTATTGAGCAATCACCATACTTTTTGCCACAGTGTGGCAGAATTTTCCATTCTCACCAGCAATGCACAAGGGTTTCAATTGTTCCCTATCTTCACTGACGTTTGTCTGTTTGTTTGTTTGTTTGTTTTTCACAATAGCAATCCTAATGGATAAGAAGTAGTATCTCATTATGGTTTTGATTTACGTTTCTCTAAGAGTAATGTTGAGCATATTTTCATGTACTTAGTGGCCATTTCTATATCATCCTTGGGGAAATGCCCATTCGAGACTTCTGCTTATTTTTTAATCAGGTTGTTTGGGTAATTTTGTTGTTGTTGAGTTGTAGTTCTTTTTATATATTCTAAACATTAACCCCTTATCAGATATATTTTGGTAATGTATGTCGATGCAAAAAGTTTTACATTTTAATGTAGTCCAATTTATTCTGTTTTTGTTATTCTCTTATTGTGCCTTTAGTGTCACATTTAAGAAACCATTGCCAAATTCAAAGTCATGAAGCATTTCCCCTACGTTTTCTTCTAAGAGTTAAATGTATTATTTCTTATGTTTAATTCTTCAATTCATTTTGAGTTAATTTTGTATATGGTGTAAGATGAAAAACGAACTTCATTCTTTTGCATGTGGATATCTATTTTTTCCAACATGATTGTTTAAGACTGTCAAGTGCTCCATTGAATGGTCTTGGCATCCCTGTCAAAAGTCATTTGACCATATATATGAAGGTTTGTTACTGGACTCTATTCTAGTCCACTGTCCTATATGTCAATATCAACAATAAACTGTTTTGATTACTGTAGCTTTGTAGTAAGTTTTGAAATCAGAAAGTGTGAGCCCTCCAATTATGTTCTTTTTTTCAAGATTGTTTTATCTATTTGAGACCCTCAAAATTCCATGTGAATTTTAGGATGGATTTCTCTATTTATGCCAAAAAAATGTTGAAATTTTAATAGAAATTGCATTAAATCTGCACATCATTTTACATAGTATTGATATTTTCACAATATTAAATCTCTCAATCCATGAACATAGGATGCCTTTTTGTTTATTTATGTCTTTAATTTCTTTTGGCTGTATTTTGTAGTTTTCAGTCTATAAGTCTTTCACCTCCTTGGTTAAGTTTATTCCTAAGTATTTTGTTCTTTTGATTTTGTAAAAGAAATTACTTTCTTAAATTGTAAATAAAATTATTTTCTTAATTTTCTTTTCAGATTGTTCATTGTAGGTATATAGAAACTGTTTTTTGCATATTTTTATTGTATCTTGCAACTTTGCTGAATCTTTTTATGATTTCTAATACTTTTAAATGAAAACCTTAGAGTTTTGTACATATAAAATCATGTCATCTGAGAATAGAGATAATTTTATTCCCTTTCTAATTTGGATGCTTTTTTTTTTTCCTTTTCCTTGCCTAATTGCTCTGGTTAGCATATTTAGTACTTGGTTGAACTGAAGTAGCAAAAACAGGCATCCTTTGTCTTGTTCTTGATCTTAGAGAAGTTTATAGACTTTCACCATAGTATATGATTTTAGCTGTGAACCTTTCATATACAGTCTTTATTATGTTGAGATAGTTTTTTTTATCCCAAGTTTGTTGATTGTTTTTGTATCGTGCAAGGATATTGAATTTGTCATGTTTTTCTACATCAGTTGAGATGATGATGTAGTATTTCCCCCTTTCTTTTCTTAATGTGGTGTATAATGTTGATTGATTTTTGTATGTTGAACCATTCTAGCAGTCCAGGAATAAATCTCACTTTGTCATGTTGTATATTTCCTTCACTATGCTGTTGAAGTTGTTTGCTAGTATTTGTTGAGAATTTTTCATTAATATTGATCAGGAATTTCGGTCTGTAGTTTTCTTTTCTGGTTGCGTCTTTGTCTTGCTTTGGTATCTGAGTAATGCTTTCCTCCTAGAATGAGTTGGCAAGTGTTCCATTCTTTTTTTCTTTTTTCTTGGAAGAAATTAAGGATTGAATTAATTTTTTAAACTTTTGGTAAGTTATCAGTGAAGGCTTCTTGTCCTGGGCTTTTCTTTATAAGGACGTTTTTTGTTTGCTTGTTTGTTTTTATTTTTTTTTCTTTTATTATTTTTAAAAATTTTTAATTAAGTTTGGGGGTAACATTGGTTAATACAGTTATATAATTTTCAGGTGTACATTATCATTTGACATCTGTATATTCTATTGTGTGTTTACCACCCACAATACAGGTTCCTTCAGCTACCATATATTTGATCCCTTTTACCCACTTCACCCTCCCCTAAACTCTATATTTGTCCCCCTTTACCCAGTCTACCTCCTACCTTCTCCTCCACCCCACTAGTAACCACTAGTCTATAGTCCTCTGGTAACAACTAGCTTATAGTGCATGTCCATGAGTCTCTGTTTCTCCTATTCCTTTGTTGCTTTTAGGTTTATATACCACATATAAGTGATATCATGTGATTTCCAACTTTTTGTGTCTGGCTTATTTTGCTTAGCATGATTACCTCAAGGTCCATCCATGTTGTTGCAAATGGCAGTATTTCATCTTTTCTTAAGACTGAGTAATATTCTATTGTATATATGTACCACAGCTTCTTTATCCAATCATCTATCTTAGAACACTTCGGTTGCTTCCATGTCCTGGCCACTGTGAATAATGCTGCTATGAATATTACTGTGCAAATATCTTTTTATGATATGAGTTTTCAAGCCTTTGGGGTAAATACTCAGTAGAGGGATTGCTAGATCATATGGTAGATCAATTCTTAGTTTTTTGAGGAACCTCCATACTGTTTCCATAGCGGCTGTACCAATTTGCAGTCCCAACAGCGGTGTATGAGGGTTTCTTTTTCTCCACATCCTCTCCAACATTTGTTACTAATTGTCCTGTTGATCATAGCTATTCTAACAGGTGTGAATTGGTAGCTCATTGTGGTTTTGATTTGCATTTCCCTAGTAGATAGCAATGTTGAGCATCTTTTCATTTATTTGTTGGCCATTTGTATGTCCTCTAGGGAGATGTTTTTGTTCAGGTTCTCTGCCCATTTTTTTGATTGGATTATTTGTTTTGTTGTTATTGTTGTTGATATTGAGTTGTATGAGTTCTTTGTATATTTTGGATATTAGGCCTTTATTGGAAGTGTTGCTTGCAAATATATTTTCCCGATCAAATGGTTCTCTCTTTACCTTGTTGACAATTTCTTTTGCTGAGCAGAAAGCTTTTTAGTTTGATGTAGTCTCATTCATTTATTTTAGCTTTTACTTCCATAAATTTTAGTACATTATGTTTTAATTTTCACTTACTTCAAGTGAAAATTTTCACTTATTTTCCCCTGTGATTTCTACTTTGACCCAATAGTTATTTTTTTTTAAAGTGTCTATATATTGTGGAATTTCCTTTTGCTGTTGATTCTAGTTTTATTCCATTGTGATTAGAAAAGATACTTTGTAAAATTTCAATCTTTTAAAATTTACTAAAACTTGTTTTGTGGCCTAACATATCACTTTATCTGGAGAGTATTCCATGTGTTCTTGAGAAAAACATATCTTTTGCCATTGTTGAGTGAAGTGTTCTAAACATGTCTGTTGGGTCTAATTTTTTATATTGTTGTTCAAATTCTCTACTTCCCTATTGATCTTCTCGTCATACTGGGTTTGAGTTTTTAAATTTTTTGGTCTTCCTGGCTATTTAGGCAAGGTCTATTGTGTATATCCTAACTCAGGAATACAAGGTATTACTAACAAGTGCATTCACATATTAAAAATAATTAATTTCTCATTCTTACTTATGCATATTTGAATTATCAACTGTTTGCTTACTACATTTATTTATACAGAGTTTTCTCTTTATTAACACTGAAATGCCTAACCAGTACTACTATACACTAAAATAATGCCACACTTGGTTTTTATATTCTTCTCTCTCTCTCTCTCTCTCTCTCTCCCTCTCCCTCTCCCTCTCCTCTCCCTCTCCTCTCCCCCTTCCGTCAAACTCCCCCCTTCCCAAAAAAGTTTCCTTCCAAATGGCCGTAAAACTTTGCTTCTGTGTCACTGAAAAAAACTCAATGCCTACTTCCTAAGAAACTAGAATGCAAACATTCTGAATAATAAATGTGTTTACTGCTTCACATTTAAATAAAATTGGCCTGCAAAGAAAACAATTTACTGAGGATTTTGTTATAAAGGTATAAAATTATGTTTCTACCTAACTGGGAACACCTCTTATTATACTGTGTTCCAAATGTGATACAAATTTATGAAATATTGACAATAAAGCAAAACTCATTTTCCAAATAATTAAAAAAAAACAAATTACTATCATTATCACTTATCTTGGTTTAAAAGTTTTCAGAAAAACTTTTTTTCACTCCTTTGTGTTGGTTAAATGCTGCTGTGGATAAGTATACTCCCAAAGCAAGAAATGTAAGTGTGGTAACTGTTTAAACATATGGTGACACTCAATCACATTTCACTGTGTTAGTAACATAGAGAAATGTGCCAATCTACCTCTTTCTCTAGGTAGATTCCACTTTGAAGGTGTGGCAAAGGGTTGGTGATAAAGTAACAGTAGATCGTTATATTACAGACAAGATTGTATCTCCCTCAAAGTTCATATGTTAAAACTGTAACCCCTAAAATTTGACTGTATTTGGAGACAGGGCCTGTAGAGAGGTAATTAAGATTAAATAAAGTCATAATTACAGGGACTTGTATCCTTATAAGAAGAGAAAGAGATACCAGAGCGTACTCTCTCTCTCTCCTCTCTCTCTCTCCGCATTTATACAAAAAAGAGGTCATGTGAGGGCACAGCAAGAAGGCTGCTGTTTATAACCAGTAAGAGTTCTCACCAGAAACAAACCCTGGCACCACCTTGATCTTGGACTTCTATCCTCCAGAACTTTGAGAAAATAAATTCCTGATGTTTAAGTCACCTAGTCCATGGCATTTTTCTTATAGCAGCCCTAGCAGCAGGCTTTCAGCTATGTCCACACCTGGCACCATTATCAATAACTTTGGAATTTATTGAGAGTTTTTTACTGCGTATCTGATGTAGTCCGTTGCTAAGTAGCCTTATTAAAATATAACAAATCAACAAGAAAAATTTAATTCAATCGGCTGAAGGTAGGTAGATGTGAATGTAACAGATTGTTTTTAAATATTCCCATTTTCTGCATCTTAGCTTGGGAAACAACAACAACAATAAAAACTGCTACACAATTCCATTCATTGCGATTGTGGCTAACTTAAGAAGACTGAGAAACTGCCATTTTTCTAAATTTATCTCAATTCATCACCTTTTTTTTCATCTCCAATTTACTAGAATTCTCAGATTAGCAATATCATGTTATGGCATTTTGATCAATGATTATTATGATTTTTAACATAAGTAGTAGTCTGGTAAGGTAGAAAAAGATAAGGCAGAAAGAGGTCACAACATAAGTATAGTCGTCTTGTTCCTGACATTGGGACCTTTGATGAACCAGGGAATATCATGTAATGTTCCTGAACCTTATTTTCATCATCTGAAAAATGGAGTTTGGTGAGAAACTAGATAACTTCTAAGAATTTCCCTAGCTTGGATAATATATTATCCTAAGATTAACATTCTTCTTATATAATGTATTCTCTTTATTTTGCTTGAAATGAATTATACCTGTCACATATTTAACATATGTATTTGGACATCAGAAGTAACGTATTTCTACCATTAGCTATTTTTTTCAATATCATAAATACATATTAACTAAAAATAAAACTAATATCTATTCAGCATTTTGTCAACTTAATTCTGGTGCATTTGAGCCAGTGTCTGTTTCTGCTTAATATCGAGATTTAAAGACATTTGATGATAGAGAGATCACCATGTTTACATATCATTTTAAAGGTATATATTCGTATTCTCTAAATAAATACAGTAAAAGCCTTCAGTAAAAACAAATTTTACTCAATTATTTTAGTCAACATTAAGTGTAAAGCTAAATCATCAAATATAGGAAAAATTTTGCAGGTATCCAATTAATATCAATTTAATCAAACAGGATGATCTTGGGTAGATATAACCTAAATATAACTCAGGAATAAAACAGTGTTTTTTATGATCTACCTTTATATACTCTACCTGTTTTTTTTTTCTCTAAACATAATTGTTGACAGAATTTTTCATTCTACTGGGAATTAAGATTTCTCATGCTCCTTACATAAAATATCTCATTTTCATCATTTGAAACTCATGCTGCATTGTAATAAATATCTGAACTCATTTAAGCACTGTTTATCTTATAAAGCATGATTCTAAAATACTAATATTAATGGCATTCTCAGTATGGAAATTATCATATAAAAATTATCTTTAAAAATGAGAATGGAATTGTACAAAGGTTTGACAGAGAATACTTTTTAAAAATCTAGGAGCCTGAGAAACGTTTACACATATGTTTACAGGTGCTAAATAAATGCAAATATATTTGTAGTTTGAGACATAAAGTGGTGGGCTTATACACAAGACATACAATCACTAACCACAACCTTTATAAGGTAGTGTTCCTTTAAATGAAATAAACATAAATACTATAAAAATTGTTCCTTCTGTTTTGATTTATCTCACTTGGGGTCCTAGAGAACACTACATAAATGATCATTTTAGAGGAGGAGATATAAAAAATCCAATGGATTTTAGAAGTCTATATAGAAATGCTGACCACATTTCCCTTCATGAAACTGTTAATCATTTGCTTTGCAACACTATTATCTTTCTCTGTTCTATCCTATTACCTTCCTCTCTAAGAGGGGAATTTTTTGGTTCCTCTTCTTCCAAACATGTCATTAAAAGTGTACTGTGCTAGAGTTTCACCTTCATAACTGTTATCTTCTTCTTTTATATGTTCTTCTTTGGTAATGCTATCTGATCTAATAATTCAAATACTGTATATCCTGTCAGGACTCCCACATTTCTATCTCCAAGTTAAAATTCTTTCAGAACTTAAGACCAATATTTCTAGCTGCATCCTGAACATCTTCATCATCATGTCCCACAGTTATATCAAAACAGTGTCTCCAAAACCATACCCAATATCTTCTACTTCAAGCTTGTTATTCCCTCTATCTATCTTACTTGTGTTGAAATCAGAATTTAGCTAGAAATTACTGTTCCATTATCAAAATTTCACTTGTCCCATATTCAATCTCCATATTTAATCAATAATTTCCTCAACTTTCTATATCACATTTTTCTTGAATATATTATCTATTTGTTACTCTTGGAGTCATGGTCTAGGCTCTTAAACATGTTAATACATAAATCTGTTCTTAGCGTGTTCCAAAACTTGTTCCTTACAACTGCTAGAATTATTTTTAAATTCAAATCCAGTCACATCACTTAGGATCTTAGAGGGTACAGGTCCGACATTGCTTGAAGGATAATTTTTAGTAAAGCCCTTCAGAATTTATAGTAGCCTCATGCCTTAAGCTCTAATCTATTTAAAACAAACAAACAAAAACTGCTCTATCTAATAAACTCTGGCTTAATATTTCTTTATCTGAAAATCATGGGGTAAAAATTGACTTCCAACATGACACTGAAGGAGCATAATACCACAGATTCACTCCCAAGCAAAACTGATAAAAATGATAAAGAATAGCATTTAAAGTCTCTGGAAAATATTTTAGGGCATCCAACAGATAAAGAAATATGTATTCAAGAAAATCTAAAATTTGATAAAAATAACAAGTCTGCCGTATTTGAATAAAGATGCTTGTCTTTCCTTCCCTTCCCATATCAGCAAAACTACAATTTCATTGCATACTGGAGCAGCCAAGATCACAGGGCTTCTTTTTTCCCAGCTTCCAATTGTAGCACTCCTGTGAGAGTTAAAAGGTCAGCATTTCAATCCAGCCCTCAGGTACCTGCCTGTTGCTGAGGCTAAGCTCCAGATGAATGCAGCTGAGAGGCAGGGCCTTCTTTCTTCCACCCAGCACTCATTCATGTGATGGAGTTTCTGTGTGGGATTGGACACCTCTGAGAGTATTAGGGCACCAAATGGCTCTGCCCTCGTTTATAAAACAGTGGCTCCATGTCCAGAAAGGAAGGCTGAGATTGGAAGCTACTGTGACTGCCCACCTTCTTCTTTACTGAGACTTCAGCTCCTAAGCAAGAGTATCACTTAGAGAGGACTGCACCAATCCAGGGCCAGATGGCTTCACTGTTGAATTCTACCAAACGTTTAAAGGAGAATTAACACTAATTCTTCATAAACACTTCCAAAAATTAGAAGAGCCAGAAAATACTTCCTAACTCATTGTACAAGGACATCATTAACCTGATACCAAAACAAGACAAAAAATATTACCAAAAAAAAAAAAAAAAAAAAAAAACCTACACAGCCAATATCTCTTATATTATGGGCACAAAAATTCTGGGGAAAAAAATTAGCAAACCAATACAGCAACATATCAAAATAATTATAGACCATGACCAAGTGGGATTCATCCCAGAAATGCAAGAGTAGTCTAACATGTAAAACCAATCATGCAACACATCAAAAAAAGACAAAAATTCACATTATCATTAACAGATGTAGAAAAGTTTTTTTTTTTTTTTTGACAAAATCTAATACCCTTTCACGGCAAAAATATTCAACAACCTAATAAAGGGCATCTATGAAAAACTCATAGCTAACTTTGTAATTGATGGTGAAAGATTGGATGCATTATCACTAAAGCCAGGAACACTACAATGATGCCCATTCTTGCCATTTCTAGTCAACATTTTATTAGAGATTCTTGCTAGGACAATTATGCAAAAAAAAAAAATAAGAAAAAACTAAATTAAATTAAATTAAATTAATAAAATACATCCCAATTGGAAAGAAAGAAGTAAAACCGTCTCTATTTGCAGATGACATGATCTTGTATACAGAAACTCTAAGTAATGCACTAAAAATAATTAGAACTGATAAAAAAAAGCTTAGCAAGGTTGCAGAATACAAGATCAATAAATAAAAATCAGTTGTATTGATCAATTTGTTTATTTTGTTTGCTTTAGATATGACAAATATAAATAACATCACATTTAACATTTGGACTGATTATAATTTTTTAATGCTCTCTGAGGTCTATGAATGCTTGCAGTTCAGTGTTTAATTTACCATTTTATTCATGAATTATTTATTTTGGTATTTATCCTTTGCAAAATTTAAGTTACTATTCATGTTTATTTTCTTTATATTCTTGGTTTCAGTAAATTTTTTTCTAAATCATTCATGAAACTGCATTCATCTACTTATTCCAATTAATTAACAAACACAATAGCTGACTTCCTTTCAGGTAGTTACCATTTTGGCTTCCAAAGAATAATTTAAAATAGCTGAATGAGAAATAGAAGCTTCAAAATTTCTGTAGCTCTCTTGACTTTTACAATATGATATGTTTCATTGTACAATACTCAAGATAATAATAGCATCGTGCTCACTGAAGAAGGCGGGCATATGTTTCTCTAGGGCCTTGAATCTAATAATTACTGTCTATTTTTATGTATCTCCAAACAGTAGTTCTCTGAGAGGATGCCCTTGTTTTACAAAAGAAAACACTAATGCATTCTTGATAAGAACTAGCATACAGTAATTGCAAAATAATACTTTATAAAAATTTCTCTTTGCAATCACTGCAGGTCCACTTGTTTTTGCCCAAGATCACAGCTCTTAAAATGTATGAAAATTGGAACATCTAGTACTGTAGAATGTTGGAATGTATGGGGTAGCTGTGTCCTTAAGTAACGGGTATATTCCCTAAAAAGGGTAGGAATTGTTAAGACAGACTAGAGTAAAAGCCAGTCAGTCATACTGCTATAATTGCTACCAGGGCAAAACTCTCTAATATTTTTTTTAAAATAAACTTTTATTTTAGAATTGTTTTAGATTTCCAGAGAAGTTGCGAAGCTAGTACAGATAGGTTTCCTATACTCCAGTCACATTTTTCCTCTTACACGAGTATGATACAATTTGCCACAACTAATGAACCAATATATTATACACTATTATAAACTAATTTATGCTTTATTGAAATTTTCTTAGTTTTTACCTAATAATGCCTTTTTCTGTCCCAGGATCTTACCTAGGGTTCTACATTACAGTTAGTAATTGTATATCATTTAGGCTCTTCTTGGCTGTAACAATTTGTCAGACTTTCCTTGTTTGTGATAATTTTGAGAATTACTGGTCAAGCAGGTTTTAGAATGTCCTTCTATTTGGGAAAAGCATAACATTTTTTAATTCAGATTTCATAGCAGAAGACACAAAGATGTGTTTCTACATGCCAACATAGCCTTTGAAAATGTATTTACAACTTTAGTTCTAAGTTCAAAAGAAACCAAATAATGACATAAATTTCGAACTTTCAATTCTAGGCCTAGATATGTCAACATTAACCGATAAGACATTTCTAATCAGTTACATTTCTAAAGCAGATAACAACCTGGGCCTTTTTATGCTTCATGTTTGATTTTTTTATTAGACTACCATACCAACTGTTTTTTTTTTTCATTAGAAGGTTGCATTTGTTTCCTCTTTATCTGCTTTATCTCCTTTTACAACATGATTGAAAATTTGTTATCTTGGCACAACAATATTTTATGGCTAGAAATATCATCAGAACTATATAAGAAAATGCAAAATGCTGCCAAAACTCCCAACTTCTCAGAATTTGCTTTTATACATTTTAAGAGAAATACATAAATCACAATAAAAAATAAACTTAAAGCAGAAATTTATTCCTCAAATAACTTTCAAGTTATGTTTTTAATCATAGGGGATTCATTTCATTATCCTATACTTTGTACACCTAATTTACCACAATGTACCCTGTTTGGTTTGGCCATGTTAAATCTGATATTAATACTGTTTTAATATATTTATAGTCAAAATGATATTTTTTGTTAATGTGTAAATGACTATCCTAATCCAGCAAATGTAGTATGTGGTTCATATTTATTTTCTGCAAAATTTTGTCACTAAATTTAATGTTTTCAGTGTTGCAAAGTGTTATCTTCAATAAAGTGTGGTAGCAATGACATCAGGGTAAAAAATATATATATTAAAGGTTCAAAGGTACCTGCCTGACTACCTTTCACTCAATAATTAATTTACAAGATACATATTTTAGGGCAAGTGTAATCAGGTAATTTATCAACTAATTGATGAGATGGAATTAGAAAGATCAAGGAAAATGAGTTAACCACTGTATCTTGATTCCCTTATTTTCAAAATAAGCCTCAAGTTTTTGCTTGTACATCTAGTGAGGAGAGCAGGAACAGGCCAAGTAGAGGGCTTTGAAATAATTAGAACAAAATACATACATACACACATAAAATAAAACAAAATATTTAAGTTTTTATTATCACTAGACTGGAAATGGAATCTCAAGTTTAGAAAGGTGATTGTATTAATTCTAATTCATGACTAGATTTAACGTGACTCATTAAATTTTACAAGGTTGCATTCAGTTTTACTTTTAGTCGCTTTGGAATATTTTACTTAAATGAAAAACTGTTGCATGCCATTCGCCACACACATTCAAAAAAAAAAAAACTTGGCATCAAAAATGGCATTTTGGTGCCACTGAGAGTTGCCTGGTACTTAATTTTTCTCTGCACTTTTTTTCTATAGAAGAATCTTTCGTGCAATGAAATACGAGCTGATGCAAGCTCACAGTAAATTACAGCCTTTGTTATTGTTAGCCCACTTAAGAACATCGAGAAATCTAATAGTAGATGTTTTCAGAAATTCATAGAATGTAATATATATGTATATATATGTGTGTGTGTGTGTATATATATATATGTGTATATATATGTGTATATATATATATGTGTGTATATATATATACATATATATATATATACACACATATATATATATATTTTTTTCCTGTCAGCTGAACCTCTCCTGGGCAAGTGGATATATAATGTTTTTCCTTCTTGAGAATATTTAGCCATGAAATATGATAACCATAACACAAGAAAACATACAGTTCACAAATCCTTAAAGAAAAAGAACATTTTAATTTGATTAGCTCTCTGAAATTGTTTGGTAATGGCTATTGAGGATACAGCAGAGAAATGTACTGGCTGTAATCAGTATTGGACAGTTTAACAAATAATGTATTACATTCCTCAACATTTACCAAGCTTTTTCTGTTTCCTTTCTTTCAAGGGACAAATTTAAAAATCTCCACACAGCTGCGTACATGTACAGCATGACAACTGCCATAGCAAAGGCTTTCTGTTTTCCTGAATGGTTCCATTATGATCTTCAGTCACTAGTTGTTATTGATTCCTGAAACAAATATGATTCTTGGTTTTATTAGTCAGGCTCTCTTCTGTTAATTACTCTTAGTTCAAATCACTTTGTGTCTCATGAAGTTCAACAAATTGAAGGAATTAAATAATTCATGTGGTACTCTCACTGCAGTTATCTTTCCCCTACTTTTTAGTTCTTTGAATACTAATAAATAATAAAGTGATTGTTTTCTTTGCATATTGTTCTCAATAATAACTGTATATGTTTATGTGTGTGTTAAGGGAGGTGGTTCAGTGGTGCAGTGTACCAACAGCAAAGATTTCATTGCAAAAGGTAGAAAGACACTATCTTCCTTGAACATTTTCTTTTTGACTTTTCTTGTTTTCCTTTTCAGGAAGTTGTTGCTCTAGTAAATTACAGTTTCTTTTGATTATCTAGAGATGTATTTTTTTTTTATCATCCTCTATATGCCAAACTCTAAAAGGTCTCCTGGAGAACAAGAGGTAATCTGACCTAGCAGGTAGTACATAGAAATGACTTTCAAAAAAAGATTGCGTAAGTAGAAATAAAAGGAGAATGAGAGCATTTAAAGGACAGTGAGCAGGTAAAATGGTCTAGCAACATGCAAATCTATTGAGGATATTTTCAATTTGTAAATTTTCCATCATTTCTGTTTACTGTTATGGAACTTAAAATAATGTTTCTAAAGTGAAAGGTTTTTTTTTTTCCTACAGCAAAGTCCAAGTCTTCATGCATTGATCAAGCAAAATCAGCCAGTTTACTAGTTCTAAAATGCAAATGAGTTTTTACATCCATAATCCATATAGATTAATATATTTTATATATCTAATATATATATCATATATTATAATCTATATGTTTTATATATCTAATATAACTATTATATGTAAAACACAACATTATATGTGATAGCTCATCTTTTCTTGGACTGCATATGGTCTCTACTAATACTTAACCAAAAAAATATACTTGACTCTACATTCTTTCTATTCAGAGCTGATTTTCCAAATAGTCTCCAGGGTAGAGAGTTTAAAAAACATATTCTTGCTTCTATTGGTATCTATGCTTTCTAGAATAATGAAAAATACAAAACCTGCATCATTTTACTTGTTTGTCAAAAGAGAGGCAATGCCCTTGTTCCCTCAGTACTTTCTCTTGAATTGTGGGTCAAAAAACTTGATTACATGAATATTTGGTTAAAATAAACTTCACTGGCAGTTCTAAAACAAATTAGCTTAGTGAGCTTTTGAAACCTTGCTCCCCGGCATACGTTGTCAGTTTGGCTAAAATAAACTATTAAAATTCTCTACAGATTTGTGGGTTTCTTACATTGACATTTACTTGGCATAATACGGCAAAATTCTGAAAAAGCCCACCCAGGACCACTCTGTAGACCCATACTCAGTGGTAGGTACAAGCAAGAATTTGTGCCCACTGGCTTCCTGTTTCACATCAGGTGAACTTAGATGAGTCTTCTCTTGGAATCCTGAGTCTCCTTTCTTTAACTAACCAGTCATGACTTTATCTGAGCAGTTCTCAGAAAATCCTTGAGGTGGATAAGAGTTGGGATAACCCAGAAAAAAACGGGTTGCTGATTTTAATTTCGGCTTTTCAATTGGATCGCTTACCGAGTCTCAACAAAATCTGTGCTGATTAATTGAGAGTTTAAACTGTCTTTAGCTTGGTAAGAAAAAGAACACTAGCTTCCCCAATCCGAATAGCCAATGGGGTGATGATAGAGTGGTGGAAATGGGCGATAGGAGTCATT
Source organism: Eonycteris spelaea (assembly GCA_003508835.1). Taxonomy (NCBI): domain Eukaryota; kingdom Metazoa; phylum Chordata; class Mammalia; order Chiroptera; family Pteropodidae; genus Eonycteris; species Eonycteris spelaea. The sequence goes on along the minus strand of PUFA01000602.1, from coordinate 108,087 downwards.
TGGTGTGGTAGTGCAGTCGATCCCTGAAAAGCCAGCGAGAGCCTGGGGGAGAAGGGCAGTGTGCTCTGGAAAGGGTTCACCCTGAGAGAGAAGCCCGTGCCTTAAAAGTGTTGAGACTCCAGGAGCATCGGGTAAATTCGCCCTGGCCCTTGCTCAGTTCTTTTTACTTGACTAAGAATCTTGGTGAAGTTGTCTAAGGAAAATTTTCCTCTAGGGCATAAAGCGATCCTATAGAGATATCCATGTCATTTGCCTCATCTGGAGATGAGCATGTAAAGACTAGTTTTTCCTAGAAGATTGTTCAGACTCTACAGATCTCAAAATTAACATGAAAAATTATGTTTGCTAGGTTAAGATGACTCACCATAATCTGCATCCCATTTATAAGAAGGCTGAGATGTGGATCCTTTGATATTTCTAAATTAATGTTTTACATGCACTATTAGAAAAGGCCAGCTATAAAATTAGGCGGAATGAATAGAAAGAAAAATATTGGAAACTGTCTCCTCAGAACTTAAAAAGACCTTTTCCCCTAAACTAAAATGAAACTAAGTAAAACGATTGAAAAAGAGAGAGAGAGGGAAAGTATTTAAATACATGGATCAACCTATAGTATTGCTTACTTTTCAACCCAATTCTTTAAGATATTAAAAATGGTTATTCTTATTTTAAAAAATGAGGAGGTCATTTTAAATTTGACTTGTCAAGTATAGATATAAATAATATGTGCCTTCAGGGCAAAATCCAGATCCAATTTTCTTTTATAAACTAGTGAGTTTTGCTCATGGATAAAATGCCTCTGTTTATATCTGTCTGTATGTGTGTCTACCTATATGTATGCTGTAAATGTGAGATCATTTTCTACCTCTGGATGGTATTGTAAAAATTAATTTAAAGGAAAGTTTTGTGAAAATTGAGTATTTTTAAATTGTCGGAAATATAGGAACTAACTCAAATGCTTTTCAAGTTCATGTGATCTAAGATTACTACTTAGTAAATAAAAACTAACAAGCTTGTTTAAGTAAAAGAGACATGTCTTTATTTTGCATGGGTTTTACAAAAATAAGTCCATGTTAATAATTGACTTGTTTATTTAAGAAAAACATATCTAAAGGTTATAAAATGTCCTAGAATACTGTTGATTATTTCTTAGTTTTCATTAGGCATTGATGTTTTTAATGGTTAAAATCTCAATATATGTAGGAGTAACTTTGCAGTGTTTCAGAAAGGTCCCTGATTTGAAATTGCATGGAAAGCAATTTAAAATAAGGAGGCAAGAATGTAGAATGTAGTAAAGACAGTCTCTTCAATAAATGGTGTTGGGAAAACTGCACAGACAAATAAATAAATAAATAAATGGATGGATGGATGGATGGATGGATGGATGGATAAATAAATAAATAAATAAATAAATAAATAAAGCTGGGCCACCTTACACCATATATAGGAATAAACTCAAAATGAATTAAAGACTTAAATGTAAGACCCGAAACCATAAATCTCTTTGAAGAAAACATAGGCGATAACCTCTCTCACACTGCTCTTAACAATATTTTTTCTGATATACTTCCTTAGGCAAGGGAAACAAAGGAAAAAATAAATGGGACTATGCCAAACTAAAAAGTTTTTGCACAATAAAGGAGCCATCAACAAAACAAAAAGACAATCTACTGAATGAGTGAAGATATACAACAATGACATATCCCATAAGGGGTTGATATCCAAAATTTATAAAGAACTCAAACATCTCAACACTTAAAAAATCAACAGAAAATAGGAATATGTATTTCTCTAAAGAGAATATACAGATGGCCAATAGACATGAAAAAATGCTCAGCATCCCTAATCATCAGAGAAATGCAAATTAAAACCACAATGAGATATCACCTCACACCTGTCAGAATGGCTAGGGTCAATAGGTCAAGAAACAACACGTGTTGGTGAGAATGAGGAGAAAAGGAACCTTGGTGCACTATTGGTGAGATTGCAAATTGGTACAACTACTATGGAAAACAGTTTGGAGTTTCCTCAAAAAAATTTTAAAAAGAACTTCCTATGACCCAATAATTGCACTTCTGGTTATTTATCTAAAGAAAACCAAAACACTAATTTGAAAAGACATATGCACCTCTATATTCACTGTAGTGTTATTTACAATAGCCAAGATATGGAAGCAACCTGTATGCCCATCAATAGACAATTGGATAAAAAAGTGGTGGAATATTACTCAGCCATTAAACAAATAAAATCTTACCATTTGTAATGACATGGATGGACTGAGAGGATATTATGCTAAGTGAAATAAGTCAGACTGATCAAATTGAATACCGTATGATTTCACTTATATGTGGAATCTAAAGAACAAAATAAATAAACAAAACAAAACTTATAGATGCAGAGGGAAAACTGGTGATTGCCAGATGGAAAAGGATTTGGGGGTTGGGTGAAAAAGGTGAAGGGATTAAGAAGTATAAATTGGTAGTTACAAAATAGTCATGGGGATATGTAGTATAATATAGGTAATTATAGTCAATAATATTGTAATAAGTATGTATAGTGCCAGGTAGGTACTAGACTAATTAGGGGGATCACTTCATAAAATATATAAATGTCAAATCATTATGCTGTGCACCTGAAACGAAATAACGAAATAAATTTTTTAAATAAATAATAAATTAAATTAAATTAGATTAAAAGTGATGAAAACTTTAAGGGTATATTGTGTGGGTAAACAATGATTGTAAATTAAAGAATAGTCATGGTAATGGGAAACCCAAGATAGCCGCCTGGTTCTTCCCAGCTCCCTGGCATCATCACACTATATTTAAGCTAGGCTTACATGAAAAAACTTATGAGCTGACAACATTGCAAGGAGACATCTTACCCTATTGCCCAGGTTTGATGACATCATTTCAAGAAAATGCCAAATAGGTAACCATTTCTTTTCACGACAAGCTCCCAGAAGACAAAGACTCTACCATCCATTGATTTTATTTTTTCACAATGAAGGCCATAAGGTCTGACTGCCTTCTATTTACCTGCCCTTCTCTTTTCAGGAAAAATTTGGCCTAAATTCAAATCCCATGGTTACAGTATTGCCCATCCCCCATGGTCAACAACACAACATAAATACTGAGACTTAACAGGAATGAGCCTTCCTAGAATTGTGAGAGCACACTATCCGACCAAAAAGTTGGTCATCAATGCATCCTTCAGATTGATTCATAACCAAAAGGAGGAACTGCGAGCAAATTAAAGGGTTCTATACAAAATAACCTCATTTAGTAATCATAAATTTCTAACTGGGCATGTTATGGTGAGTAGTCATGCCCCAAGCCTATAACTTCTTTAGTGAAAGGTTTAAAGCCAGCCGTGCTCCTTGTTCTTGTTCATCTAGGTTAACACACCTTTGAAATGCCAGAAGCAACACCCCTCATAGATATAACCACCCTCAAAACAACACATAATCTCGTTAACTAGTTTGTAATCCATTCCCAACTTGCTTTCTCCCACCCTCATGTAATCTTCCTTAAATCCCATCCTTAATTCCAAATACATAAAACAAACTGCAAAATTGTCATTCTCTGGAGCATTTGAAATCTTGCACCCAAGTGTATGTCATCAGTTTGGCTCAAAACGACTCATAAAAATTCTCTTAAAAAATAAATAAATAATAAAAAATAATAAAAATAATTTAGCCTTATAATCCCTAATATAATCAACACTGTCTTTTTTAAAAATCTCAATCAGTAACTGCATTTCAAAATGAACACAATCTCAAAGATAGGTATTTTACACAAAATTGCAAAACAGACTCAAGTGAAAATTTTCAAATCTTTTTTATAGCACATAAAAACATTTTATTTACCTACTCATACGAATATAGATATAAATCTGACAACCAAAATATTCAAGAGGAAAAATAAGAACTTTCTATTTCTTAAAGGAATGAAACAATGTATTCCTAGAAGTCTTTTCACCTGAAAGAACTCCAAATGTGAAGATATTTTATTTTCTACTTTTTTTCTCTAAAACAACATAATCTTCACATTTCTGAACACTTGAGAAACTAAATACCAGTAATCTTTACCACATCCTTGTAACCACAGGCAAATTGGAAGAGGGAGAATGATGCTTTCAGACCTTCATTTGTGGCCTGGCTCTGCTATTAGTATATCAGACAAACCCTATTTTTTGTCTAGTTCCAATCACTAATGGACATGTCAAAAGGATATCCTCTTCTTTATTTTCCTGGCTTCCTCCTTCTATTCAATTATTTTTCATAACCCTTCAATAATTTCCCTTAGAAAAACCAACCTAAGCTTTAATGATAAGGTTAAAGATACTGTTACTTTATGCCTGCTGTCAGACAATCTTAGTCACTTCCTTGAGCACAATGAGAATAAAAGTTCTAATCAAAATTGCAAATAGCAACCTCCTGCCATTCAATACTCAGGACTAGTCTTACATAAAGAAGGCAATGAATGCATAAGTGATATATTGGTGAAATGCAGGGGGAAAAATATCTTAAGTAACCACCTCTACCATTTCATACCCATATTGTCCCATGACAATGACTAAATCATTAGAAAATCATTCTTTTCCTAAAGCCAGCACATTTAGAGTAATCTTTAAATAAAATGCAATTTCACCTGAAGAGAGACAAATTAAGCCAAAATATAAGGCATGGTGTTATAATGAAGAAAGCTAAATGAATAGAATACCATGAGATGCAATGCATATGAGTTAAAGCCATTATAAAAGAAGACAGGACAGAGTTAAAGGCAAACCTGGTCTATTTCAAACTTAGTATTATCTTCCTGAGAAGAAATGTTATTGAGCTGCCAGCCAATAGGTTTTGGTTCTAGTCTTGCCTCTGATATGAACTAGGTGTTACTTTCCCTTCCTAGGCTTTAGGTTCCTTATCAGTAAAATGATGCAGATGAAACAGATGATCTCTAAATGATCCACTAGCTTTAAGGCTTCAGAAAAGACACCTCAAAAAAAATCTTTATTACATAATTGGGTTAATTATGCTTCACGAGAGATGAGCATTCATTTCTTAAAGTGAATAAGCTTTGTCACATTTTACTATCTGTTTTTGTAACTATGGCTATGCATCTGCTGATGTTCAACACATCAGGGAGATGAATCACATCAGTTGTGCAATAGCCTATGATAACATATTACCTTTTCTATAAAAAGTGTTTCATAAAATACTCAAACAAAAGTTTCCCCCCCCTCCTTTGTGAAGGAAGAATTTAAAACAATTTTTAATATCTCATTCTGATATTACTTAGGCTTTCCCCCTTTGAGCTTTAAATTTATTTGTGCTGGTAAGATGGTAGAGTAAAGGGATGTAGAACTAGGGTGCTGACTTTGAAGAAAAGAACAAGGATTGTGAATATGTAATAAACTTTGCATTTGGGGTTGAGGAGGTATTTTTCATATCAAAACTAATAAATTAAGTATTAAGTACTTTTTTTTTAAAGTGTTTAAAAACTTTTGGCTTCTCCTTAGGGGTAGGTAAATAATGTTATTTGAAACACTTGGGAATTTTTTCCCACTTTCTTTGTAATAAACAAAACAAAACAAAACAAAAAAAACATAGTCTATAGAAAAAATCTACATCAAAATATTTATGGTAGCTTGAAATTTTATTTTTATTTTTTTTTAATTTTTACTTCTCAATTACAGTTGACATTCGATATTTTATTAGTTCCAGGTGTTATAGTGGTTAGACATTTACATAACTTACAAAGTGATCTCCCAGACAAGCCTAGGTAAACTGATCTACAGCTTTGACTGCAACCATCAGGCCATTCTTGACTATTCCTAAATACCAGGAAGCACATTAGAATCAAAGCAATTGCTTTTTCATGTCTAATTTATTGAAAAGTGGTCACTTGGCTCCAGAAGCAGTCAGGAAAAATGTACTTCATGTCTACCAATGTTTAATAAAAATTCCAGTTTATAACTAAGGGTGACAACAAAGATAAAAATGAAATCAAATTCAACTTTTGGAAAGAGAGGGTAGTATATTTATAACACTGTTGACAAATTGGGAAAATACCAATTAGCAGTAATTTATGTAGCAGTGACATACGTTTTTTGAGACTGAGGGACTGTTGTCATCTATTTGCATGAAAATAATTTGCTGTGGCATCATGTCCTATTTAAGGATATTCACACAATAAAGAGTAATATTGCAAAATTTGCTTGTGCTACAAGTAGCATCTCTCTTCCTTGGCTATAATTCCAAAAAATTAGTCACATATTTAACATGAATATCCCAAAGAGAATCATTAAGATTGCCAAAGGAAAATAAGCTACCACTAAAGACTAAAAAAAGAACCCATTTTTCTTACCATTTTATCAGTTATCAGTTTTCCAGTGCAGAGGGCAAGGACTGAGGATGGAGCACAAACAGGACAGTGAAGATAAGAAGTTGGGGGGATCGCAAAGAGCAATGCCATGGGTCACGCCTGGTATAAGAAGGGATGATTCTGATTTAGCTGTCTGAGCAACCAGAGCAGTTGCATGAAAGTATCAGGTAGATTGAAGAGAGGATTGACTAGAGACAGAAAGCCTTCTTTAACAAATCTTGCCCAGATTGGGCCATAACTCTATTGAAGGTACCAAAAAAAAGTTATTATAACTTTATACACATTTTCAACTTTTTATTGTATAGAGTATGACAGATTATAGTATATAAGTGGCATGTATGATATTTCAGATATATCTCTGGTGACTCATTCTAAAATCTTAAGCTTTTACTATACTTATAAAATTACTACTAATTCTTGGATAGAAAATGTTTTCCATGTTTTTTTTCCTGTTATTCCTAAAATAAATTTTCTTTTCAGTTCTTTTCCTTATTCTTTTCTGTCTCCTCCCTAGAAAGAATCATTATTTTTTTCATAATAACTCCATTATCAATAAGAGAAAATTAGAAAAAATAATTTAGTAATATGATTTTTTTTTTCTCTTCTTGAAAAAGGAAAGTGAAAAGTAAAAAATATATTGATGCTTTTGAAGGGAAACCAGAAGAGAAGGAAAGGGAAGGTAAATCAGGGGAAGAAGAGAATGAAAGAGAAGAGGGGATTTTGGAATGTCAGTGTTGTTGTTGGTCCAGTCCCACCTTTGCCACTTATTTCACAATGAAATAAAAAATAATTTATTCCCAAAGCTCACTACCTCTTATTCCATCTACAATCCAAATCTAAATATCACAGTAGCTCTATGGAAGAAATTGTTGTTAATAGAGATGTGCAGTAGATGAAATTGCAGACAAGTAGCACGTACTATATATTTTACTCAGCATTGTTGGCAAATGTCTCTTCCTTAGTTCCATTTTTCAGTCTTAAGGAAGAGTTAGCAAACTTCATCATGTAAACGGATCATGGTAACCTGTGTCATATGAAGGCCAAAGGTAAAAACTATCTTTTTCTTGAAGTTCCAATCTGAGAGCTAAGGAAAGATTGCTTCTTACATAATGGCAAAGATCATTTCATCATGACAAAAAAAATTCTTTCACCTATTATTTCCATTCATCTATTCAGCAACCTTGTCCTGCCACCTCCATCTCCTAACCTCTTGCCTGGATTTTAGGTTGGGAATGTGAAGTGGGGAAAAAGTTACTTCCCACCTTTGGTTTGTATAACTCTAAAATACCATGATCATTTTCCACGATGAAGCTTTGCTGCCTTCTTTTCCTTCAGAAGTGAAAAATGGAACTAAGGAAGACAGTTACCAACACTTCTGAATGAAATATAGAGTAAACACACCTTGCCTATAATTTTGTCTACTGCAAATCTCTATTAACAATTTATCCATTTTGCAAGTCAAGGAATGATTGATATTCATGATTCCCGTCTATCACTGAAATTTAAATGGACCCTATAAATTATTAGGAAAAGGGTTAAATAATATTTGTTATGGTTTTTGTGTCAACTACTCTATAATGTATTGAAATGCTTTAAAAATGATCCTCAAATGATTAAATATATAACTATTACATTAACCAAATGTAACTTCTTTCTCCCTCACTCTGATTAAAAACATCAACTTTACTGTACACAGTACTCACTCCCTGGTATATGGAGTCAGTCCAAAACAGCAGGGTCATAAAGCAGACAACCACAGCTGTATCTTTCAATAGCCAAGGAATAACTCTCTTGAATGTGTGACTTTAGATCTTTGCATTTTTCAAACTCAGTCCTATTCACAGAAATAAATGGTGCAGTGTAACTGCACTTTCAAAGAACTGAATGTACATACAGAAAAGAAGACTGAATTCATCTGAGTTCCACACTGCTTTTTACTTAGAAAGCTAGCTTTTGTTGTCTCAAAAAAGTGTTGTCAATATTTTGTAGAGTTTCGTACATTCTATTTTCAGCAATTTACATTTTTATAATGCCGCACAGTAGACTAAGTCATGGTTTAAAAGTATTTGCTAAAGTCATAAATCATCGCTCTGATGATTTTGTCCAAGACAGGATTTTCCCACTTCTGTGTGTTTCAGGTACATAAACGCTATTTGATCCATTTCCAAAGATGAAAAATAAAAGCCAAGCATATAATTTTAGTAATAGCTTATGGACTTCGTTCAAAAAAAAAAAAGACACACACAACAGAACTACAAACTAATTATCCTTAATATATTTTAAGCAACACAGAGTGGATAGTTCATTTTGCTAGTTAAAGATCCCATAACCATTTTCATCCTATATTGGCTGTGTACATAGACTTTAAAAGGCTGGAATTGGGTTAGAGCAGATGTGTGTTATATTTTACTGAATCTTAAAAGTTACAAATGTTGTGTTTCCATCTGTGAGTTCTCTCTATATGGTAGAAGGGCAAATCTGTGATTTCAACATAAAGGAGCATTTCATTTTTTTTCTGAAAATGTTGTTAATTATTTAAAGCTACCAAATATACATATAGGTCACAGGATTTATGTCTCTCCACCATAAACACACACACAGACTCATTTATTATTCCAAAAGTAAAAATCTTTGGAAAGACAATGTTATACTAGTATCTTTTAACAAATGATTTTTTCTCAGTTTATCTCTTATGCACTAATTACATTCTCTATGTAAATTACTTTGAGACCCTAAGAGTATAAATCATATAATTGATAAATACTGTGGTGTGTACATTGTTCTTATTAATGCACAAATGTAACCACTCTATATAAACTTTGCCTAGTGAAATAATATGACTGATAAAATGTGTCCAATCAATTTGATCACTTATTTATTTAGAAAATATTTGCAAACTTAGTTATGCCACTGGTTTGTCATTGCAAAATATTAAACTTTTTTTCAGGCAAATATGGTAATATAGGAGGACAACTTCTTCAAATACTTGGTTTTATGCTTTTACAAATAACAAACTCAATTTGTCCACAAAGCATATAGATATGCTTCTATAAAATCACTTAAAGTATCTTTATTATAATTTCCTTGATAGTTCCAAAATGATTGAATGCATTATTTAGAAAGTAGAATCTGAATTAAGGTTAAAACATGTTTGTGGAGCCATATTTTAGAAGTTAATTATTCTTTTCTGGTTGTTTCGTTGAATAGACTTAACAATGCGTTTCGATCACTGAGTAAATATGTGGACATTTATACAAATTCTAACCTCTCTCTGATCATGGCGAAAAAAATAACCACAGGTATGTCAAAGGTTGTAAAATTAGCATATTTTGTATCTGAAAATCTCTAATATATGCAAATATAAGATAAATAAAAATGAAGGTATAATTAACACATTAATTTAATCCATTAATGATTTTATTAGATATGAAACAAATGAGAATAGCTGCATTGGTCATACTCAAATTATAACAAAAATAATCAATGAAATCCACAGGTATATTTAAAGATACTTCTAAATGTCATCTGTCATTGCTATGACTACTCTTATATAAAAGAAATGTTTTAGACTAATGTATTTCAGATTTTTATTAGCCAATTCTTTTAAAAACACATTAAAACAAAGTATAACATAGGAAAAAAATAAATTATAAACTTCCCAGAAAATCTTTATTAGGTGAGCTGATCCATAGCTGTATGAAACTATTCATATAAATAATCATGATATTATTAGCTAAAAAAAAAAAAAGTAAAAGAAAAAATAAATTGGCTTCTGGTATTAAATTATGCTCTTTTTCTAGATTAGTTCTCCAATTTCCAAGTTTACACAGTATAAAATAGTTGTATTTTTTTTAGCTGAATCTAAGTATCTGACCTAGTCATGACATTGTTTTGCCATTGATATAATAATTCAAAGCTAAAATAAGTTGGGCTGTAATTTAAATCATGAAAATATAGTAATTTGAGTTCATAATACTTCAAAAGCTATGTTTTAGCCCTTGTTATATCAAGTGGGAAAAATGGAGTTCCATTTCCAACAGAAAAAAAATATTTTAATAAACATTTAACACTGGTGCCATACATTGCATTCATTGAGAATATAGCAGATATATAATTCCATGTGTGATTTTAAGTATATAGCCTTTAAGACAAAAACTTTACTGTAATCGTTAATAATAAAGATATAATAGTAATAATTTGCATTTAATATAAATTTTAATTATATAAATAATATGCCATTAATACACTTTGAAGGAATTTCAGTAAATAGAACTGAGTTATGAAGTAGATAATGAGCAGCTATAAAAATTGAACCAGGGGTTAGTCTTGCAGTCAAGATGGCAGAGTAGATAAACACTGCTCACCTCCTCCCATAAGCACATCAAAATTACAACTAAAATATAGAACAACTATCATTGAGAACCACCTTAAGACTACCTGAACAGAATTTCTATGACTAAGGATATAAAGAAGAAACCATGTTGAGACTGGTCAGAGGGTGGAGATGCAGACAAGCCAGGTCCCACACCCACAATATGGCAATTAAGAATTGGGAGAGATATCTAAGATGCTGGAGGTCCCCTTTGAGAATAGTAACACATTAAATCCAATAGCATAAATTTATTTTGTAGAACTAGCTAGCTATCAGTTTATTAGGTAGAGAAAAAAGCCTGAAGAAAAAAGAGATTGAGTAAGAACATGTCATTGTAGAAAAAATTTAAAGGAAGAAACAGAAAAAAAAAACAATTCTAGGTTTCAGAATATTGTCCAAATAGTGTTGGATCATTTGGGACATACCACACAAGCATCTGAGCTGCTGGTTGATTGAATGAGAATATTAAGTGCTGGGGTAGAGAGACAGACAATGCAAGCAGTGGATACTGAAATGGAGATATGTTGGGATAAGTAGAATAGAAGCACTATTTTAACATTCTGTTTTTTTACTGACAGTCAATTCCAGCAATCTACTAGGTTGGTATCCATTGTTTTAAAATTATGTAAATACAGTATATTGAATTTTACTATTGCTACCATTAATGATAATAATGGCTAACCTCGTATAGCACTTCTACATGTGAGACTGTTAAAATTAATTATAGGTACATAAATGTATTTAATACATACTTATGTAATCCTTACAACAACCCAATAAATTGTGATTATAATATTCATTTTACTACCTTGAAAAGAACTTATTTGATCACTTATAATACTTTCATGTTTGCAGAGGAGAGATTGTTTTAAGAAAACCAATATCTATGAATTATAACCCATTTTTTTGCTATATTTTCAGATTTTTAGTCATTGTTACTTTGTTTTTAAAATCTTTCACTAGCAGCATAAAGTAAACTCAATTCTTTAATAGAGAATCTTAAGAACTGGAAACTAATAAGATAATTTAGAAGAATATACCTTTGTCTAAGCATCAATTTGAAAGTATGATTTAATATAGAATAAGATAAATGACATATTTTAAGGAGTCTATCTACACTATATCCATTTGTTTTTTCTTTTATTTACTTTGTGTTTGTTTGTTTATATTTTGAACTGCATTTAAAACACTAAAGAAACAATTCCCAACATCCCACTCTATTTTTCAAAATGTCAGGTTGACTTTTGGCTAACCGTCAATATGCTCAATTAAAAGCTAGTTCTGAATCTTCTGTGAATCCTAGAATATTTGTGTGCACCAATAGTAAAGAATTATTTCTAGGTTCATTAATGAGAACAAGCAAAAAAAAATACCTACATGTGATAAACCGTGTGAAAACTTTTTTTTCTAACGAATATTCTACCTATACGAATAAAAATAGACAATTTATATCAATTTATTTCCTTGTTTTCAATTTTAGTTCTCTGACAAACTCTAACTTAAAGCATAAAGATATTTTACTACATACATATATCGATGTACTACTTTTCCTAAAATATGCCATAGTCTATCAGAAAATCCAGACTCTATAATAACATGGGACTAGTACCATAGATTTTGCTAGCACATCTGTATCACATTGCCTACCGAATAATAATAATAATAATAATAATAATAACAATAAAATGGGCACTGAATAAATGTCACCTTTCATCACAGTGAAATACATCTGTTCTTATGTCTTCATTACAATATCAGCATAGATTGTATGTATGCAATCTGAAGTTATTTGGAGTGAAAAAGCAGAGGTAAAAAATGCAATGAAAGGTGATTTAGTGTCTATGGACCTCTATGGACCTCTAAATACCACAGTTCAGTAGCTACCTAAATTGTTTTCAAGCAGTTTGGCATATCTCATCAAGTCTTTCAGATTAAATTTGAATGTGGTCCCAGATGTGAAAAGATAGTACTTTATGCACTAAACCCCAGAGTTCCAGCTTGTTTACACACAGATTTCTGCAAAAGCCATTGAGAATTGATACCACATTATCCCAAAAATAAAATTCGTATATTGCATTGGAAAATATCTTGTTCAAACATATAAAAATGAACTTTATTTTCCAAGCAGTAGAAATATTCTTGCACACAAACAATTTTAGCTCTCTTAAAATTTTTTTTGAAAAAAGTAACCCTACCTCTCAACAAAAATTGTTCTCATCCTGTGCCTGTTGAAAGTTTTTAAGGGCACCTATCTGGAAATTTCTCCAGTTCTCAAAATTATCCTGAATTGTGGACATCTATAGTGGGTTAAAATATTATTGCCTGATATCTTTTATTCTGGGGAAGTATAGCAGAATAAACTGTACAGCAGATATCAACATAACTTTTTCTTTCAGTGTTAAATAATTGCTTAAAAAGCACATAGTAATTTAAAATGTTTCATAGCCTGATCCAGTCTCACACACATTCTATTCCATACATGCAGCTTTGATTTTTTTTTGCCTTTCTAAAATATAATTAAGAAGCACAATTAAGAGCTAGCAAGAATAAATATGAGCCATTAAAATGGTTAGCACTAATTTAAGTTTCCCCAAAATACAGTAAAAGATAACAAGAATATTTTATGTTGGTCATTAAATTTACATGAATAGGTTTATAGTAATAATTATTGACTAAATTGACTTGCAATATAACTCTAAAACTAATTCACATATAATGCCACAATTTTAATTTTATTAGAACAAAGTTAACTACAATAATTAGTTTAATATGGCCAGTTCAGTTTATGCTTGTATAGAGTCTGAAAATTTGAATGCACTAAAAAATATAAACAATTTAATTAATTAATAAAATAGTAACTTGTCTAAAATGAGAAATTTTAAATCAGTTGATGAACACTGTGTAATTCATCAAGAAAAAAGGACACTAAAAGTTAAGAAAGATATCTTTTCACTTTTCATATAAACTTCATGTAAAAGGAAACATTTAGTCTAAAGAGCCCAAGATATATAACTCAGATAAAATAATTTATATGAAGCTTTATGGCTAATGGAAGGTGAATTAATGGAATAAATATGCTCAGAAACACTGAGTATATTATATGACGATGTAGAATTTTATATGAACATATCTGTAAAATTGCTCCTCAAATCGTGGAAAAATGCTAACCTTTTTGAATTCGAAAATAATGTGATTTGTGGAACTTAAAATGGAATCATGTGGGACAAAATTCAGGCATTAGAATCCCAAATATAGTTATAAATATCAAAAATAAACTAAATAAACTCACTCTAAATCACTGACTCATCAGTGTTGGCCACAACATGAAATCAGATGAAAAGAAAACCTTCAATTCTAATAGGGAAGAGGTATCAATCCGAAGTCCAGTGCATTTTGCTATCATTGTACTGCAACACTATGAACTCATGATTAGGGGATTAAAGTAGCAGTAATAAAGAAAGATCATTTTAATAAACACTATAAAGAAATCCTTATTAACATAGTTGTCATGTCATTAGGAATAATAAAGACAAGCAATTAATAATTGTTTTTCATACCCCTAAAGGCAGCACAACTTAGTTAATTTGTTCAGGTTAAAAGATCTGCTTTTACACATGCTAAGTATTGCCATGGGTGTTGCTAAAATGATTAATCCTCGGTAGAATTATCACATAGTAAGTGGGGATATGTATTAATGTCACCATAGTAAATTAGCCTGTCAATTTAATTTTTACTTCAAGCGATCTGGCTCTATCGTACAGAGTCTTCAAATCCCAGATTCACATGCTTCCTGGCACACAGTATGTGCTCAATAAATTTGAGTAATGATAAATTTATAGATAGATAAATATTTTTATAAGTTTTGGTATGCTTTTTCTAATATCAAGAGACTACGATTAATTTTACAACTGTCATTTAAATGTCATGGAATAGATGCACATCAGCATTATAGAAAATAATATTCATAAATTTCCAATAATGAAAAAATTTTTAATACTCTTCCCACGCTTTCCCAACAGAAAAAGTGGAACTAATATATACTAGGGCAGATTCCATCCTTTTTTTTCCCTGGAGTAGAATTGCTGGATTATATGGTAATTTTGTTTAATTTTTTATTAATTATTTTTTAATTTACTATGGTGACATTAATTAAAAAATTCCAATAAGTTTCAAGTGTACAATTCAACAGTAAGTCATATAGATAGATAGATAGATAGATAGATAGATAGATAGATAGATAGATAGATAGATAGATAGATACTGCATTGTGTGTCCATCCTTATTTTTCATTGTGGCTAAAGTATGTTGGTAGTGAAGTTCCGTGTTCAGATTTGATCACAAAATTGACCTCTTATCTAATAAACCATGTAGCTCGTAAATATCCAAACTTGACTGAAAAGAATATGTGCTAATCTAATTTTATTTTAGAATAATCCATTGCAAAGAGTTTAACATCTCTCCTTTGTATTTTTAATAACACCTATACTATTCCATATTTTTGTTTTTATTTTGAAACATTTATTATAGCACATTGTTCTTAACCTCATCATGTAATAATATTCTACCCTTAGTATTTTATATAATTGAATGATATAGACTTACTAAATAATACTCAACCATAGCCTCTTTCAGCCTATTAATAGTCTATTTATATTAAATTCTATAAATTTAATTTCTATATCTTTTTCAAAACCTTAACAAGGTATTATTTTTAGAAGACATTAATTTTATGAAGTTTAATTTAACATTCTCTAAGTTTTATACTTTTTGATCCACTTTATAAGAAAATTTTCTAATATGAACACTTTTGAATTTAAACTTCAAAAGCTAGAATAAATTTTAACTGTAGTAATTCATTAGATATTTTTCAGTCATTTACTGCATAACACTTGTGGAATAAAATGACAAATTCCAAAAACATTGTTTTAGAACTTCTCCTCCTCCCGCATTTCCCTTTCCCTTTCTTCTCCTTGTTTTCTATTTTTACCCCTTCTCCTCCCCCCTGTTGCACTATTTCTTTCTCCCTGTAACTCTTCTCTTTCTTCTTTTTTCTCAAAGAAATTCAAGTCCAAAAATTTAAATGACTTGACTAGCACCTGTATCTGAATGTATATGTCACAATCTAACAACTAGCCCACTTCTGGTCACACAGTGGGCTCTCCATATTTGTTGAATGAATAAATGAATTTGAATCTGCATAGCATACATCATAGTGTAATATTTTAGACACAGCAGGCTAGTTCTTATTCTGCAACAAGATTAGTCTAGGAAGAGTATGAGGCCATCATACAAGATCCAGATGAGTTTAAAAATATGGGAATAATTATTAAGTAAAAATTATAAATTCACTTGTTGAAATTTGGACTCTTGATGTTTGAAGAAAAGCCATGTGACAAGGGAGTTGTGAAACACAATCCTCAGAGATTACAATTTTATGACTCGTAATTTAGTAATTTTTAGATTAATTGATGTTAATTTTCCTCATAAACTGTGTATCAATCACATTGATATCTGTTCTTGTTTTATATGGACTATTTTCTTCTAGTAACCATCTTGCTAGATCCGCTTTGCAATTTTAAATGTCAGCTGCCTACATGTGCTTTTATTTTCTTTTTTTAACCATCTTCCCCACAGTGCTTACACGCAACACACATAAATTAAAGTTGGATAGATCAAAATATAATGCAACTATCCAAATGCTAGACTTTATGAAAATAATCCTTGATTCAGAAATGGTAAGGAGATTAAGTCGCTGTGGAGATAAGCAGCAGTATAGCCAAAGAGAAATACCCAGTAAGTCAGAGAGAAACATACTTTCTTGGCATACCATCTTTTAGTCAGTTTAATGCAGTAAGCTCAGAGTATAAATGGCCCTTATCCATATCACACCACCCAATTGCCATTGCCAGCTAATACAAAAAATTCAGTAAGTTAAAAAAAAAAAAGATGGTGTGCTTACAATACTATAGAGGGAACTCATTCTGAACTTTAGTTTGTTTTACTGAGAACAATTTTTATTCTTCTTAGCTCATAGACTTATTTTTTGTTATAATTTAGAGTAGATTTCAAGATTTTCCCACATTTAATACTACACCTAATAAATAAAAGCAAGTTTGAAGCATAATGTTTAAAACATTATTAGGTAAATAGACTTTTTTAGGAAAGTAATCTACACTTGCATTAACAGGGTAAAGTGTAATTTAGGACAATTGGTATTGTTATAATTCCTGAGGATGGAACATTCCCACTAGGTTAATAATTCCCAACTAGTAAATTGTAGTATCACACATGAATTTCTTTCCTCTTGACTTAAAAAAATGTGTTAATTTATGTCCAAAAGATGTTCAGTGAACTAAGTTTAAACCAGTTTTTTTTCAATGGCTAATGACTGAATTATGTTTTTAATATAAGAAAAGTTTAAAGGTGTACTCTTGCGCACTTTTCTTAATATAGTTATGATCTCTGCTTGAAAAGTTGTGTATAGAATCTATAAGAAAATGACAATGTTTGCTTTCTCTAATAATGCTGATGAAAATGACCTGCACTAAGTATTAACTTAAATATGGTTAGTGGTTGGTATAGCATCCCACTGAGGTTGAATTTCTGGTGTTCTCTATTAAAACATCAACGGGATCCTAAAAAAGCATTAATAAGAGTGCTATAACACCTCAATGCACAATGAACACATCTCTTGAAATATCCTTATGTCATTTAAATAGGCTTCATATATTAAATTATATGTGCTAGGCAGATAATGACACTTCTTTTAAAAGGTTCTATATCCAAGAAATTTCTCTAATCTAACACACTGCAGAGAATACATCAAGGATTTGTAGGGTGCTGTTCATACTTAAGCAGATTTCTTGATAACAATCACTTGAATAAGTGCAGAGTAAAAGATCAAGGATCCACAGTTCACTCTCTTTAGGAAAAGCAATATAATCTTGGCTTTTTGCACATTTTGTAAATGGGTCAAAGAGTACTCATATATATTAGTCTATAGAGCTTTATCTCTTGTGTGCCCAATACTACTTTGCCATCCACTTCCTAAGTGCTTTTTCTTGTTACAATCGTTTTTTAATTCACTCCATTATCCATTTGAATTCCACTTTTAGCTAGCCATCTCCTACTCTGATAATTTTCCTGCAATTTTTCCAGTCTGGCAAAGCTTTTGTTTATCTAGCAGTACTACAATATAGCCACAGAAAGAATGGAAATGTTATTCAGCTATTATGTGTTTATAGATTTCAAATGAGTATATTTAACACACTATTACATTGGATTGAGAGTGTCTTGAAGCAATACTATCTGAATATTTCATATAACAACAACAAAATATGAAAAAATTATACATACCATGGTTATTATTTGGATCAACATAAAGGGGCACATTACTCTCCTTACTTAATACCTAGACTTTGAATTCTAGTCTGCTAAAATCATTATAGAATCCTTTCAATCTTAAATTGTAAGGGTGGGCAAACAATATAACTGGGCTCCATTAACCAGGGATTGAATAAACATATTTAAGGCATGTACTACCTTTTTGAAAGCTTTTGTATTTTTCACAGTCACATATGCCTATTTTCAGTAGTGTTGATTAACCTCATTGGCAAATACATTACTGGTCATTGCTTGTTTTCTGTGGCTGCTGTCCTATATGGCATGTGAACTATGTTTTATATCACAATGAAATTATGGCACTATTCAACTAAAAATCATAAAAAGATCAACCAATATATTTTTTTTCACTTTCGATTTTTTATAGTCTTTTATGCAGAAACAAAAATTACTAAACCTGAATTAAAAGCTGTAAGAACTGAATAAAGTAGCTCTCAAATTTGGCTACGTGTTTGAAACATCTAGGAAGCTTAAAAAATATCAATGCCTGGGTCCTACCCCAGAGATGCTGATGTAATTGGTCTGGGATGCAAACTGGGCATTGTAAGTTTTAAAAGGTCCCTAGGTGATTTGAATGTGCAACTGATAATCACTACAAAAATTCCCTCCCCACTTGAGAATCACTGTGCAGTGAACCACATTAATTGATGAGTATTATTAAGGCATGGAAGAAGCAACTGGACTAACTGAGCATTTGTTATCTATTTCTTTCACAAAGCCCCACAAAAGCTAAAAACCTGTCCACTGAAAACTTTCGTTTATTATGTTTAACTGCAGTGGTTTCTACCATGATTATGATTTTCTTTTCTACTACAGGTGGCTTCCTTGCTCAGTCTTTTAATGGGATTTCCTGTTTTGCAATAACCACTGCAGTTTTTATGGTTAATCCAAAGCATAATGTTTTAAATCAATTTAACACCCAGACAACTTTATACAGGCATTACAGAGATGGTATCTGATTATCAATAAAAATTATAACAACTCATTCTGAAGTTACATATAAAAGAAGTCCAGCAATCACCTTTATTATAGAATATGAAACAGATCTCAGAGACAGTTCCTTTAATGTTCAGAGATTTACAGCATTGCATTCACAACTGCTTACTATGGA
Source organism: Eonycteris spelaea (assembly GCA_003508835.1). Taxonomy (NCBI): domain Eukaryota; kingdom Metazoa; phylum Chordata; class Mammalia; order Chiroptera; family Pteropodidae; genus Eonycteris; species Eonycteris spelaea. The sequence continues at coordinate 88,817 of PUFA01000602.1, read as the reverse complement.
AAAGACTGAAGGTCAGTATTTAAGATTTGCTCCACTACACATCTTGCTTTCACAAAAATAAAGAGGGTAATCTGTCATGTTAGTAAAGAGATGGACTATTTGATGCGTTATGCACTTCAAGGAGAAAACCCCTCTTAAATCAATGTTTAAAGTACATCTGGATAACAATAGATCTCTTTCATAAATAATAAAACAAACTTTTAAAGGATATCTAATAAATACTTCAGGCCAAGAGAGTTAAATATAATAGAAAGGGGGATGCCATTTGCACAGAATAAAAATACAATGGTTTATATGACTGACATAAGCTAAAAAGAGACAAGATGTAGGTACACTCCAGAACATGAATATAAACAAGATACCTCTTATATTTAAAGAAAGTTTACTGAATTAATGGAAGCCCTTACCTCTAAATGAGTAAGCCTAATGGAAAACCTAAGTGCATGTAAGTAGAAATTTAGTTTTACTCAAGAATATTCTATAATAGGTTATTATAGTAAACTAAGCTAGTTATACAAGATTGAATTTTTTGGTTACATATCTATTTTCCTTATTATCCAGTGGGGTACTTAAGGTCAAGTAGCCTATCTCATTCATTTAGATCTTTTCACTCCCAAGCACAGAGTCTGATATATAGAAACCATGCCACATATGTTTGTTAAATAAATGACAACATGTTTTCATTAAATATTTACTAGGCTTCAAGTAGTGTGTCCGGCATAGGCTAAAGAAACTTATAAGATATCTTGAATTATTAATTCTCTAAATGTCAACATTAGACTGTAAGATTTACTACCTCACTGTCTCTAATTCAAAGCATGAAGTTAATCTTAGAAATTTCTTTTAAATAATAAATAAATAATTCAATAAGTAAGAAAGACTAGTTTCACAGTGATCCTCAAGAAATAAGCTTGAAATTTACTAGTAAATTTATGATCCTTTGGTAAAATAACACCTGATAATAATTTTCAGAGGCTTTCCTGTGAGTTTCTTGTGAGTTAAGTAAGATACTTGCCCATCTTAAAAATTAAGTGCATGATGAGGGGCAATCTATGAGAAATAAGTGAGTGCAAGGAAGTATGTCAGAGATAATGTGTCTAACTTAATGGTCACAAGATATAAGACTTTAAAATCTTAGTTATTATTTATAAAGGTCTCAATATCTGAGTCAGCAACCTTCACTAACTCTATCGGAGAAATACATGTTCAGAAGGAAACTTACTAACTTCGAGTATAAATGTGGCTTGATAGAAAAGAGGTGACTTTAAGTCACCATTACTGAAGACTGCACTTATATTTCATTCTTACATCCAGATATTTGTCATAGAAACAGACAAAATATTTGAAAAAATACCACCATGTTTTGTCAAGCTTTATTCACCTCCTTGGGTCCAAATCTATTTACACCATGTCTCTATACATTAATGTATGCTCGTTCTATTCCTCAAACTATGATGCTTAAAGAATATAACATGTATAAATAATTGTCTTTAACATAATTAAGGATATGTTATTACAATAAAGCTTACAAATTAAGAATATTAGAATACTATGAAACACTGGCATCACTGTAAATAATGATATAAAACAACACATGTGAATATAACTTGTATATTCAGTAAATAGTGAAAAAGATGGTCTCCTACCGGTGGCAAGAGAGCAATATATCATGGAATAACTAAAACTTTAGTTCAGCCAAGGAGAAAAATTATTTGATGAAATAAATGTGATTTGTTAATCTAGCAGTTCAAAAGAGAGAGGTTAGCAGATATCTCTATATCAATGATATTGGAAAACTTTATTAGAAAACGTTATTCAATAAATTCCCTAGGAAAGTTTCCCTGCTAATTACTTTCAGAAATCAAAAGACAGGCATTAAGGTGAAACAAAATGATTTCTACTTCTAAAATAAGGAATTTTCTACTTTGAAGAAGTAATTAATTTTATTAGTGATAACGTATATGTCACTGTTTATGATATGAAAATCTAAGTTTAGAAGTTTAATTGTTTAAATTGTTTGCTTAAGTAATATAATTCTAATCAAAGCTCTATAGTTTGGAGTATCAATTTCAATGTATCAGTTGTTGAATTAGTCATAGATGGTACCATACAAAGCTCCTAATTATGTACTGACTCAGATGCATTGAATGAGCAGAAGCAATGACTTTCAGTAGTTGCTCAAAAAGAAGGAATAGAAAACTGTCCAATCTGTGAAAATGGAAAGAGTATATATTCAAAAGGCTGAATTTGTAACTAACACTATAGTAAAGCTAAAGATCCAGGTATAGTGTATTTAATACACATAAGAGTGCTATTCAAATAAACTTTTAAAATGTTTCTTCTTTTTCTTTTCTACTCCTTTGAATAAAATATATTTCAAAACCTTTTAAAACCTAGACTTATTTTACTTAAAATGTCCCTGTCTGTTCTTTCCCATACATACAGAATAAGGCATAGAGCAGAAATGAATATGTATGATTTCATTTCAGAGCACCTTCAATATTATGCCACACACAGAGTGAAAACATCTGTTTCTCAGAGATATAATGGGTTAATTTTGATGCTGTAGGTGAGACAATGGTATGAGGGCTTCAACATTTTCATGGAAAGTTTAGAGTTTTTAGTCAGGGATGCAGTGTGATTATGTATCTCCCTCCTTTTTTCTGCATAACGGAAAAAGTAACATTTTAAAGGATTAAAGAGTCTGAAACTAGACAGTTCAGCCAATTATGAACTTACAGGAAAACATTTTTTAAAAATATTCAGAGCATCAGAAATTTTTTTTTTTTAAAGATACCTCTCAGCATTGATTTTCCAAGAATACTTCTACATACACCAAAAATGCAGGGTTACAACTTCCTAATTTAGAGGTACAGAGTAGTTCACCACTCATGACACACATTTTTTCTGTTTTACTTGAATCTAGAGAAACGTTGAGATTTTTAAGTCCCTGTATTATCAGCATTTTCTGTTACATTGTAGATATCCACATTTTATTCTGGAAAATTAGGAATCAGTTTTCTTTGAATTACGTCAGTTTCTGTTAAACTCTTATCAAAATTTGGAAATTAGAAACAAGACATACACTGTTTATAAAAGTGAAATATAATATTTTGCTAGGTACTGAGAATATACAGAAAATATGTACTTGATTAGCATGAACTCACAATCTGGGTGTGAACATTAATACTTATGTGTAAAAATAGATATACAGACTACAGAAGGCTTTATGGAAGAAAGGTTCCCAGAAAGACTGAGAAAGAAACAATAGTTAAATGTCAAATGTAACAGAAAGTTCTAGATGTACTTAGGAATCTTGGGCAAATGATAAAGGGTTCTATTTTAGTTAGCAGGTAAAGATAATAGATTATAGCAGGGAATTAATAATAAGAAAATGCAATTAATAGGGGGAGATGAGTCGCTCAATTTAGTAGTGAATTGCTAAATAACTAAAGAGGATAGCCTACTTAAGGGGGGAAGGGGCTTAATATTTCATATTTATTTTCCCTGACAAATGCCATTTATATATTTTAAAGGAAAAAGGAAAATGGCTTGTAGAAAGAGACTAGAATTAGATATTTTGATAATTAAAAGAATAATGAGACTAACAAGTAATTCAAATATATTGGGGTTACAAAGATGGCTTCTATCTTAGGATAGTAGGAGTTGAAGTAAGCTACTGATAATTCAGCTGCTCATGGAAATTGTAAAAGAAATTTGAAGATAGTTGAAAAGTTTGGGACACCATTCTCAAGGCCTAGGATAGAACGTTAACAAGACATCAACAATATCTACAGCTTAATACTATGAAAGTGTAGTAAGCTAAATCTTCAGTATGATTTTGTCCGTTTTTTTTTTTTTCCCAAACAGTGTTCAGTGGCCTGTGGAGAATACAGTCTGTGAGAGGACTACAATTAGAAATTGGAACTATACACAGAGTGAGAAGCCAAGGATGAAAAGCCAAGAATGACAATGATGAGTTGTGGAGATAAATGTAACCAAGAAGGAATTTTATAAAGTGGATAAAATGGAGAGGGATTGAGCAATTGTAAGACCTAAAGAAGGGAAACCTCAAGTTAACTATATAGGATAATACAAGCCACATAATATAGTGATGGTCACAAAAAAGGAAGACAGTGTTCAAAATCATGGAATCCTTGTAATCACATGAAAATAAGATCCAGGGAATGCACATATGTACATAGCAGGGCCACAGAATTAACAAAACAACAAAAATCAACAACAAAAATCAACACAAAATGTGAGACAAAACATTTATTTGTGGTGATGGCTACATTAACAGTTGTAACCTTGAATGCCAGGTGTAAGCAGAAGTCTTAACCATGGAAGGAGAATAGAAAGAGATCAAAGCAGTGATATCCTTCAAATTATTTGCCACTTTGTGCCACTGACCAAATTTTAACTCAAACTACCCGTTGAGTTAAATGCATTCGAAAGCAAAATAAAAAGCTGTTAAGAGACTATGAAAGACCTCACTGTGTACATGCAGTCCAATGTTCCTGGAAGAGCCTATCTAGGAAGAAAAAAAAGGGTTTCCTTGCAGGTAGTAAAGCTAAATTAGAGCTCTTGGTGTGATTTAATTTTCTCATTGCATTATTAACAGTAAATTAAATATTTGACAAGGAAAACTGGTTAATATAGACAAAATGGTATTCATAATTGCTGTAGATTTAGCCTCATGGATTTGCTCCAAAAGTAATACATGAAAATAATCCATCACTAAAGTCAAGGCATGTAGATATACCTCTTCAGAACCATATCCTTAGAATTAGCTTCATTTGGAAATAAACTTTTTAAAAAATATCTCAATGTGCTGTTTCATATTCAAACTCCTAAATTACACATTTAGAAGAATTTCTGAAGAAAGAACTTACTTCCAAACGTGTCTGGATTGTTGAAAAAGATAAGGGATAAAGAAGTATCTTGGAGACACCAGTAAAATGGATACTTTACTAGGCAGTGGCTCAAATATTCTCATTGCATCCCTCTCCTTCATGTGTAGCCTTGGAGCAAATGTTTACATAAATGAAAGGAGTATGGAAGAAGATAGGACAATGACAAAAAATAACTTTTGCTTGCTACTGTAGCTACTCTTTCTGATACCCACTAGCCTAGTCTGAAAGAAGCCACTTTGTAAATTCACCTCAGGCTAAATATAAAGAAATAAGAAATATATTCCTTTGAGAATCTCAGTCAGTTCTGTTTCTGCCATTTTCAGTTTAGCACTTTGGTGAACATACTCTTTAACAAGAATGGCCATTTGTGCAAACCCCGAGGGCAAAGTAGACTCATAATTACCCAAAGGAAAGAGATTTTAGAAAAAAAATGTCTACACAAAAATTTTCAGGTTAGTATTAAGGGAACCAATCTGTATTTAAACAAGAAATATTGTTTTGTTTGTTTGTTTGTTGTTTTTAATGTTGACCAGGTTCAAAAATTTATACTTCTCCCTTTTAGTTGAATATAAAAATGCTTACACGAATTTATTCAATCACAGGTGGCTGTGTGTTGAAATGTTTCCCCCCACTAATTATCTATTAACCAACTAGTTAAAGAATGAATGAACTATGAAGTGTATCATTTGCTTTTATTCTGCTATTTGAATGCCACTAACTTCTCAGTAATATATAAAAAATCTTTTATGAAGGAAGTAGAAAAAATATCTATTCCTGTAACTTAAACTTCTGATTTGGAATCTGAAAATAGGTCCTATTTGGTGAGGCCTCTGGAGCGATTTAAATTTAAATAGATGAGGAAATCATTGTGAAATTCTAGGTCCTTTTGTTAGGTAGTTAGGCAGGCATGAGCACCAGGAAGAAGACCCAGCTCTGCAATGATAGAAACCTTCCTTGAAGACCTTCCTTAAGGACCTCCCCAAAACACACCCCCTTTAGGGTTATAAATTAACCCAATCTTAGGGTGCAAAGTTCATAAAAGCTGCTAGCTTAACCAGCCACAAATGCATGCAGAAAAAGTACTACCCTAACATGTGCATAACCTCAGACTCATTAAACCATCATTATATCATGCCTATTCCCAGAAGTTCATGAATCTAATTATAACAAACTGAATTCTAGGTAAGCACATGCATAGCAGGCAAAGGGTTATATAGCAGCCAACTGTCAGTCAAGGTGACCTCATATACGATCATCTAGGTCCTCCCAATATGGCCCAGATATAAACAGACCCCACTTCTGTGTTATTACCGATCTCTTCATTAAAAACCTGCTCCTGTCTTGGAGCACACTCTGTCTTTTATCCTTTATCATTTCACCTCCCAAATTCCACAGTGCTGTATCCTTCCTTAATGAGGCCCATCTCTTCTAAAATGTATCTTCAAAAAATCTTACTTTTTCTAAATCTCACTGACCCGTAATTCTTCCTGCGTTGGTGAGGAAGAACCAAGGACCTCTCCCCCCACCCTTCCATACTGCTGGGGCAACACAGGATTTCACATCATTCCAGTGGTAAAACTTTGATGTTTTAGAATCTAAAAGACAATAAATAAATCATTTGTTTAGATACTTTATTCTTGGCTAAAATAATGTGTTGCCTTCTCTCTCTCTCTTTTTTTTCTTAAGATATGCAGGATCCTAATATAATTCACTTACTCAGAATTAAACTGAATGTGAAAACTGTATTTTATAATTAATATTAAACATATGTGAATAAGATGGAGGGAAAAAATGACGCAGATGGTAGAGGCTCTGTTCGGCCCTCTATTTGCAATCGCAGAAGGTAGGACAGGGCGAGGACACCAGGCTGCCCAGTCCGGAGCAACTGAGTGGGACAGAGGCTGAGGCAGTGGCAGAGGCAGAGCCTCATAAAGGGGCCGTGTCTGCGAGTAGACTTTCGTGGTGACGGACCTGCTCACTCTAAGCACCAGCATTGGTTTAGCTGTGCAGGGGGCACCAGGGACTTGCAGGGGGACACTGAGTTGTCAGAGTGAGGGTTGAGGCAAGGTTCTCTCTGTACAGAAGGGCTGGCAGTAACCATTGTTCCTCTGTAGGGATATCCCCACTCCCAGTGTGCAGATGCAGTCCCTCCATAGCTGAAAACGTCATCAAACAGGGCAACAGAGGGTCGCTTCTACCCGGAGAATTCCCTGACACTCTGCTTCTCCCAACTTGCCACCGCACCCATGCCACATTCAGTTGTGTCCTCAGTGAGTCAGGGCTCCCTTGCATGAGCAGTGCCAAGACTCACATGGTGGCAGCTGGCTTCAGTTTCTGGTGTGGCCTCCTGAGGGAATGATAAGCACAGCATCTGTGGATTGTTTGCTGAATCTTAACAGGTGGCCCTAGAGGGCCACAGGCTGGGACTAAGTTTGGAATTGCAGCTGAACCCCTCTCAGAACCATGGGGTTGGACATCTACTACACAAAGCTGTACTACTAAGATCGTGATACTTAGGAGCTTTGCTTAGCACATAGAAACAGACACAGAAAGTCATCCAAAATGGGAATATAAAGAAGCAGAAACCATATAGAGAACAGAATAGAGATCCAGAGAAATAATGGTGTCAAGGAATCTAACAGATGCAGAGTTTCAAAACACTGGTTATAAGGATGCTCAATGAACTTATGAGAAGTGTAGATGAATTTGGTGAGAACTTCCACAAAGAGATTAAAAAAACAAAACATAAAAAATGGAAATGGAAATTATAAAAGGAAACCACAGTCAGATTTGAAGAACACATTATCTGAGATGAGAAGTATATATAAATGGAATAAACAAAGTGAACAAAGAAGAGGATCAAATGATCTATATAGAGGACAGGAATGCCAAGGACACTCAATCAGAATGGCAAGAAAAAAAGAAAGCCAAGACTATAATAATAAGTTAAAGAGCCTATGGGACACTATTAAAGGTAAAAATATCTGTATCATAGGAGTACCTGAAACCCCAGGAAGCTTAGGGAGTCCCCAAAACCAAGAACCCAAAGAGGTCCACACCAAGACACATCATAATTAAAATGGCCAAATATTAAATACAAAGAGAGAATCTTAAAAGCAGCAAACGAAAAGCGGTCGGTTACCCACAAGGGAGCACCCATAAGGCCTGGCAGCTGATTTCTCAAAAGAAAATTTCACATGATGGAAGAGCTTGGAACAAAATATTGGACATGATGAAAACCCAGGACTTACAACCAAGAATACTTTATCCAGCAAAGCTATCATTTAGAGTCAAAGGACAGATAAAGAGCTTCCTAACCAAAAATAAGTTAAAAGAATTTATCCATTACCAAGCCAGTATCTTATAGGAAATGTTGGAGGGACTTCTTTAAGAAGAAAAAAACATGTATCAAAACATGAATAAAGAATAGTAATAACTGCATTCCTATCAACAAGTACTTCAAATGGAAAAGAATTAAGTGCTCCAATCAAAAGAGAATGGCTGAATGGAATAAGAAAACAGACCCCTACATATGCTGCCTACGAGAGGACTCATTTCATATTAAAAGACACACAGACTAAAAGGAAGGAGATGGGAAAAAGATATTTCCTTGATGGACCTAGAGGGTATTGTGCTGAATGAAATGTGTCAGATAAGAAAAAATATCACATGATTTCACATACATATGGAATCTAAAGAACAAAATAAACAACAACAACAACAACAAAAGCAATAATAAACTCATAGATAAAGAGGAATATTTTGAGGGCTACTTGTTGGAAGGGATTTGGGGGGACAGAACAAAAGGCAAAAGGATTAAGGGGTACAAATGGATAGTTGCAGAATAAACATGGAGACATAGACTGTAGAATGGGAAAGATGGTCAATAATGTAATAAATATGTAAGGGGGAAGAGGGGTACTAGATTTAACGAGGTGATTTCTTTGCGAGTTATATGGATCTCTGATCACTATGTTATACAACTGAAACTGGTACATTATTGTATACCAACTATAATCGAAAAAAAACATTTAATTGTACAATGTAAATAACAGCAACTAATTGTCTTTTATATTCAATAAGACACACAAAAAAGAAAGCAATTGAATCAGAAATTGAAAAAAAAATACATAAATAGGTGAAGTTCGAAGATTCAAGAGATTAATTCAACTTTTTATGGAAATATTTGCAATAAATCAAATGTTAATGAACATTCAGACAGTTAATATATTTAAGGTTTATTGCTTTTTGATTTTATTATCCACAAAATACCCTTCAAAGCTACACATAATGCAATTAAACCAAAATTAAAAAGACATCAGAGGACAGACCTAATCTTTATGGTACATGTTAACCATACTATATCAGGCTAGGCATAGAATGTGTATGGACTAGTGAAAACCACTTGACGGTGGGTTGTAGCACATCGTAATTGACAGGAAAAAATTTTTTTTAAACTTACTCTTCCTTAAACATCTTATAACATTAATATATTCAATGTTACTACTGTAATACAGTAAAACAATTATTTTGAGCTAAAAGAAGAAGTATTTGTTTTATGATTTCAAGTTTTTCTTTCTTTTTTTTTTTTTTTTTAAGACATACTCAAGACAGTTTCACAAACCATGGCTTCTATGTGTGGGCACTGTACCCTTAGCAAGTACTTAAGCTTTGTATATCATGGTTTCCTGATCTTTAAAAGAGCTTTTGGAGTTATTGTTAGGACATAAATAATGGTATGTGTGTGTGTGTACACAAATATACATATACATACATGTATTAGTATACATACGTGTATCCAAATACAGAATATTTTATTAGCATATACATACACAGTGCTTGGAAACAGAGTCAGCCACAATATTATTAAGTTAGTTTTATTGTGCTTACTTTGATACAGAAAAGTAGTGAGGAAAATGAACAAGTGTTCGCAATGTTGTACCATTCTTACCCTCTGCTTTGCCTTGACCACACAAATCAGGTATCTCTCTTTCCTACAGGCCCCTGAGCTCTGCTTGCCCCAAACAATGAGCAAGCACTAAAAAAAGATGAACTGTGTCCCCTCTATCAGGCTCTCCTGGAAATTGGCTGACCATAACAAGACACTTTTCCTAGTAGATCTCATGATCATTTGATCTTGCTTGTCCAGTTTCTTTATAAGATTCTGCTTATTCTCTACTGCCCCTCCCAATTCTAAAAATAGATGCCTTTTTCTGTTAGTTTTTAAGACCCTTGAAAGATTTCTGAAATCAGAGCTTCTCCCTATTCTGAACAATATTTCTTTCTAAGTCCAGGTTTTCCTTTTATTTTGAAAAATAGTTATTACTTTTACTAAGAATTGCATTTTCTATTGTGCGGCTCATATTGTGATATTAATGTTTAATTAATTAGAATTAAATTATTTTTTAATTGAAAAATTATTTAAAATACCACCCCCCCCCTTCTACCTCCCTGCTCTTCCCCTACTCCCTACCCTCTGGTAACACTAGTCGATGAGTCCATGTCCATGACTTTCTGTTTGTCTTGTTCGTTTGTTGCTTTCAGGTTTATATCCCACATATAAGTGATGTCATGTGATTTTCAACTTTTTTCTATGTGGCTTATTTCGCTTAGTATGATTTACTTTCAAGGTCCATCCATGTTGATATTTACTGTTTTTATAAATATTATTGATTGTGTTTTATGTTTAAAATTCCATGACCTAAGTGTCTTCCGAACAAAGAAATGAATTTCATCCTAGAGTTCTGTATACAGTCCCTATTTTCTGAAATAAAGCCATTTTCCTACTTTACAGAATAACCACACTATATAAAAATTTGTCAATATTTCTGTTCTTCAAAATGCCAACTTTAAAAAAAACTGAACAATGTGTTCCATGTCTAAATTTGCCAGAGCAGTGAGAATATAAGAACATGGCAAAATCTGTAGAGCTTCTCTCGCGCTTGCTTCTCGCTCTCGCTCTCTAGCTCTTTTTGCTCTCTCACTCTTTTACTTTATACAGCTACTGACATTTGACTACCCTTGCTTTCCTCCTTTTTAATCGGAGGGCTCTCTATGATTCTTTTGCCTTCTGGTAAAACTTGTCTCTCAAAAGTCATCACTCCAAGCACAACAGTGATAACAGTAGTTTCAGACAGGCGTGTAAAAATTCTCACCAAAGGTATATTGATTGAAAACCCTCTAATGCTGTGATTTTAGTTATCTTTCAAACATAATGAAAATTTATTTTGACATTCTAGTCATACTCTATTTGTAAGTAATTCTCACACTTGATAAGACATGTAGGTTAATGGATTACTTCTGTCATAGCATTAAACCATCCTTTGTTCAAGTTCTTTTTTAAACATAAAATTTGATCTTTCAAACTAGGATAATTTATCCTAAAGATTATACTCACACTTAACCAAGGCATACAAGTTATAGTAACATCTTGTTTTCTGATATTGGACAGCATTTTAGGGCTTATTGATTTAATTACAAAAACATCTTTGATCAGAATCTTAAAGAAAACTCATTTTTTTTTTCAATTTCCAAAAAACATGGTGAGAAAAAACTAAAACATAAATTCTAGGAAAGAAATGTCAGCGAACAGCTGAAAACCTTTATTTTTAGTGGTGCTGCAGGTTTATTTACTGAAGTAATTAAATTTAACAATATATTTAAAATAGTATATTTTTAATAGTAGAAAACCAAATTTTGCTAGAAACCCACGCTGTTCATATATTGTGAGCAGAACTTTGAAATTTTCACATTGAAAGATGATATTTTTAAATCCAGTTTCTCAGAGAACATCAATTTGCTTATTAAACACATTCGGTTTAGTTACAGTAGTTTTCCCTGTGACCCTATCAGATATCATCATGCTTCGTATTTCACTAACTTTTTGTTGTCACAGCTAATAGTGAATTTATACTAAAATAGTGCATTTATTGCTAAAAATTTATTCATAAAATAACTGGATTACCAGAACATTCACAAAGTGATGCTGTTAGCAGCATGTTGTTTTGGCACAGAGGGAAAAGAAACATGTGGTGAAAATAAAATAAAATAAGACTTGACTGTTTGCTTCCAGAACTGTGTAAGTGATACAAAAAGTGTGGAGACAGCTCAGCTTGCAGCTTTTTAAGGGAGAAACCACAACATATGTTCATCTTAAATACGTACTGTTTCAACTTCATGGAGTAGCTACTATAGCTTCAGAAAATTAAGAAAAAATAGAAACAACATTATTTCAATATTAATTTTCATTGAAATTTACAATCTTACCTTTCCTGCCTTTTTTCCCTCAGATTTCCACTGATTTAGGATTAAAATGGAGGCAAAGGAAGCAAAAGAAAATAGAACAAAAACAAAAATAAAAATCAGCTCTAATTTGTTTGCTGGGGCAAGTACATTTTTTATAAATACAAAGCATTGTCCAATATTTCCCAGTGCCAAAAGTACACAATTTTCTTCTTTTACTGAAACTGCTTTCATCTGCTGCACTCTTCAGTGGGCTTCAGTAAAGGGATATAACATTGTAATCTCATGCAATAATATGAACAGCTATATAAAAATCTTTGATCAGCAACAAAACGTTAAATTGTATGCTCGGTCCACGTAGACATTGGCCAAAAACATACATCTTCCAGTTAGATATTTTCTCATTATATCACTTACTTTTTTAAAAAAATAAATGGGCTTTTATCTCAAGCATGAACACACTTTTTTAAAAGGAAAACAGGATAGTTGGAAATTCATTAATTAGGAATAAACATAAGAAATATCTATACAGCATGATTACTATCCTAAATGTTTTTTTTGGTTGTTCCTAAGAGAACCGTAATTCAATTGTGTTCAGTTAAATCTTTTCAAAGTCATTCTGGTAAAAATCATTTTCTTCATTTTTATTTCAGATCTTTTCCCCACCCAACACCTAGACATATGTTAAGTTAATTTTCAAGACTCCAGAAATGTTTAGGCCATTTTGTCCTTTGGATCCATTCTCTTGGAGTAGAGACTAAAACCATATGAAAAATGGGTCAAATGTTTACATTTTTGGACTAATGATGCTCCCAAAATCCTTTTCCCCAAATTTTATGTTTCCTGTCATCTCTACATCTATATGAAAGTTTCTTTGAGAGCCTTCTTAGATAAAAAGAATTGCTGACAACTGGGATGGAGGTAGGGTTGATTTTGAAATAAGGGTAAATGCAAACAGAGATTACAAATTAATTACAGTAAGGAGATGAAGTCTCTGGATTGTATATCCAAAAGCTTTGTCCCAGACCAAAGGAGTATATTTTTTCGGTCATTTTATATAACCTGAGTTTCCAAAGTGGGGGCATCGAAACAAGTATCTAGACATAAGCACATTTCTGTCATCCAATGAACTTTAAACTGTGCTTTTTCTCCTTCCATTTTGGGTATTTATTTTTAGCCAAAGATATTCATCTTGTCTTTATGTGTATTCAAATTCAGTCATCAATGACACAGTGTTAGAAAAGTTATTTATCGTGAAGGCATAGCCTGAGAATAATGTCTTGAGCAATCTCTTTCAAGAAAGTGTCCTTGGATTCTAATGTCTCTAAACTATCAAGATATACATTTTTTATTATGAATAATAATTTTCAAATACAGATTTATAATGCCAAATTTCCAACAAAAAATAATCTCATGGACAAAAAAAAGTGACAAAACTTATATTCATATCTAAGATAATATGACATTAAATAAATACCATTCTTTACTTTGCAAAAAACCAACAATGGAATGTTTTTTTTATGTTGCACCATTAAAATTTAACTTTCAAGGACACAGTAGATTTGTTAGTTAGATGTTTATCAGTCATCATTGAGAAAAAACTCATTATTCAAAAATCACCCTAAATGTAAATGGCTGAACTCACCAAAAAAAGGCACAAAGTTGCAGAAGGGACCAACCAAACCAAACCAAACAAACAAACAAACAAACAAAAAACATACGTTTGCCTCTAGGAGACACATTTCATCTCCAAAGACAAAAATGGACTCAAAGTGAAAAAGTGAAAAATGATATTTCAAGCAAATAGCATTCAGTGAAAAACAAGATTAGCAGTTACTAATATCAGATGGAATAGACTTCAAAATAAAAAAGGTAAAGATACTGAGGAACACTTCATAATAATTGAAGGGAATCATACACCAAAAATACGTAACACTTATTAATAGCTATTTTCCAATTGGGGAGCCCCAAATATATAAAGCAATTAGTAAGAGAGCTAAAGGAGAAACAGACCAAAAAACACCATCGTAGTAGGGGGCATAAATGCCCCACTGTCAGATATGGACAGAACATCCAAATAAAAAAAATCAAAGGAATAACATCCTTAAATGACATATTCGACCAACTGGACATAATTGACATTTACACAGCCTTTTTCTCCCCAAAACACCTGCTTATACATTCTTCTGTAGCACAAATGAAACATTCTCAAGGATTGACCACATACTGGGACACAGAGATAGCCTCAACAAAGTATAAGAGGGTTGAAATCACACCAACAATATTCTCTGATATCATAGTGCTTTGACGCTGGACATCAACTGTAAAAAGAAAGCAGGAAGAACCACAATTACATTGGAGATTCAACAGCATACTACTGAAGAATAACTGGGTCAGAGAAGAAATAAAAAGAGAGATCAAAAGATACATAGAAACAAATGATAATGGTAGTACAATATATCAAATATTTGAGTCACGGCAAAATAGTCATAAGAGGAAAGTTTATACCATTAAAGTCCTATCTCAAAAGATAGAATGAGCCTGAAAAAGAATCAAATGTATCATCTTTAAAATGAGAAAAGGAAGAACGAAATGAAGTGTAAAGTCAGCATATGTAAAGATCATTGAAATTAGAGTTAAAATTAAATGAAATTGGAAAAAAAAAGAAAATTAAATGCAACAAAGAAGCTAGTTCTTTGAGAAGGTTATTAAAATTGACAAACCCCTAGCTAGACTCACTAAAAAAAAAAGAAAGGACACAAATAAACAAAATCAGGGAATGAAAGAGCGGAAATTATGACTGAAGTCGCAGAAATACAAAGGATCATACAAGAATACTATGAAAAAGTATATAACATCAATTTAATACCTAGAAGAAATGGACAAGTACTTAGAAAAATACAACCTTCTAGACTGAAGCAAGAAACTGGAAAAGCTAAATAGACTGATCAGCAGTATGGAAATTGAAACAATTATCAAAAACCTACCAAAAAGTAAAAGTCCAGGACCAGATGGCTTCACCAGTGAATTCTACCAAACATTCAAAAAGATTTAATACCTATTCTCCTCAAATCTTCCAAAAATCCAAAAGGAGGCAATACTTCCCAACTCATTTTATGAGGCCAATATTACCCTGATACCAAAACCTGGTAAAGATAACACAAAAAAAGAAACTATAGACCAATATTCTCATGAATACAGATGCAAAAATCCTAAATAAAATACTAGCAAACCAAATACAACAACATATTAAAAAGATTATACACCACGATCAAATGGGTTCATCCCAGAGGCACAGAGATGGTTCAACATATGCAAATCGATTCATGTGATATACCACATTAAACAAATTAAAAGTAATTTGTTTTAATAACATATGATATGTAAACAGATTCATAAAAAAGATTCAACAAGATACAGCATCCATTTATGATTAAAACACTTCACAAAATCAGTATAAAAGGAAAGTACCTAACATAAATACAGGCCATCTATAACAATCCTCAGCCAACATTATACTTAATGGTGAAAAACTAAAAACCTTCCCTCTAAGAAAAGAAATAAGACAAGGCTGTCCACTATTGCCACTGTTATTCAGTATAACATTGGAGTCCTAGAGAGTGCAATCAGACAAGAGAAAGATTAACAGGTATCCAAATGGAAAAACAAAGTCAAACTGTCACTATTTGCAGATGACATGATTCTCCATGTAGAAAACCCTAAAGACACCACAAGAACATTACTAGAAACAATAAGCAAATACAGTAAATTTCTGGATACAGAATCAACGTTCAAAAATCTGTTGTGTTCCTATACTCTAACAAAGAAGTGTCAGAAAAAGAACTGGAAAAAATAATTTCTTTTGTGATTGCAACAAAAAGAATAAAATACATAGGAATAAATTTAATGAACATGTGAAGGACCTATATAATGAAAACTACAAGACTATTCAAAGAAATCAAAGCAGATACAAAGAATAGAAAGAGATTCTGTGTTCTTGATTGGAAGAATCAACATAGTTTAAAATGACCTCATTATCTAAAGCATTATACAGATTTAATGTGATCTTCATCAATAGTCCATATGCATTTTTTAAAGAAACAGAACAAAAAATCATCAGATTTGTATGGAAGCACAAAAGACCCCGAATTCCCAAAGCCACCCTGAGACAAAAGAATGAGGCTGGCGGCATCACTCTGTCCAATGACAAATTACACTACGAAGCGACAGGAATCAAAACAACATGGTATTGGCAGAAAAACAGTCACATGGACCAGTGGAACAGAATCGAGAGTCTAGAAGTAAACCCATACTTATAAGGGCAAATAATTTTTGACAAAAAAGCTGAAAATACAGTGGAGAAAGGAAAGCCTCTTCAATAAATGGTGCTAAAAAAACTGGAAGGCCACCTGCAAAAGAATGAAACTACATTATTGTCTATCACCACACACCAAAAGTAACTCAAAATGGATTAAGGACCTGAATATAAGACCTGAAACAATAAAATGCAAGGAAGAAACATAGGAACTAAATTCAAGGACATTAGACTTAAAGAGGATTTATGAATTTGACCTCAACAGTAAGATAAGTAAAAGCAAAAATAAATGAATAGGACTATATCAAATTGAAAGCTTCTGCTCAGCAAAAGTAAACCATCAACAAGTAAAGACAACTATCAGAATAGAAAATATATTTGCAAGCAACGCCTTTGACAGGGCCTAATATCCAAAATAGACAAAGAACTCATACAACTCAATAACAACAAAAAACCCCAAATGATCCAATCAAATAAATAGGCAGGGGACCTGAACAGACACTTCTCCCTAGAGGACATACAAATGGCCTACAAACATATGAAAAGATGCTTAACATTGCTAGCTTAGGGAAAATAAATCAAAACCACAATGAGATACCATCTCACATCTGTTAGAATGCTATAATTAACGGACAAATAATAACAAATGCTGGAGAGGATTCAGAGAAAAAGGAACCCTCATACACCGCTGGTGGGACTGCAAATTGTACAGCCACTATGGAAAACAGTATGGAGGTTCCTCAAAAAACTAAGATTGATCTACCATATGATCCAGCAATCCCACAACTGGGTATTTACCCCAAAGACTTGAAAACCCATATCCAAAAGATATTTGCACACCGATGTTTATAGCAGCATTATTCACACTGGCCAGGACATGGAGTAACCGAAATGTCCTACGATAGATGATTGGCTAAAGAAGTGTGGTACATATATACGATGGAATATTCCTCAGCCATAAGAAGATGAAATACTGCCATTTGCGTCAACATGGATGGACCTTGAGATAATCATCTAAGTGAAATAAGCCAGACAGAAAAAGTTGAACATCACATGATATCACTTATATGTGAGATATAAACCTAAAAGCAACAAATGAGCAGGACAAACAGAGAGTCAGGGACATGGACAATGGATGAGTGGTTCCCAGAAGGAGGGGTGGGAGAGAAAGGGAGGTATACCAGGTAAAAGGGCTCAAATATAGGGGAGTAGGAGGAAGGCGAAGTGGATAAAGGAGATCAAATACGTAGTAGCTGAAGGAACTGGATTTTGGGTGATAATTCCACAATAGAATATCAGATGTCAAATTATAATGTACACCCCAAATTATATAATTGTATCAACCAATGTTACTCCATAAACTTAATAAAACAAACAAAAAAGATTAAACTCTCTCACACACACACACACACACACACATTAAAAAACAGAATGACACTAGCAGTGTTATGATGGTATCTTTGCTGAATGGCATGGTCAAAATGAAAATATTCACCACTGTGAATACATAGTAGATCCTGAATAAATATTTGTCTAATAGGTAGATGAAACTGGAAAATTTTTATCATTGTGCGTGTGTTTTATAGCATAACAAAGTAGAAGCCTGTACAGTCAAAATACTATACCATGGGCAATAACCCCTCTCCTGAATCTTCATTTAAACTATATCAAAACTTTAAATGTAATAATTTTTATTTGGCTTAAATCTCCATATAACTACTATGGCCCAATTTATTTTTCAAGTAGACTGTATAAAAATTAATAGACCTCAATCAAGATTGAAATCAAGAGGGCCTGTTGGGGAAGTTCTAATGCCCACTTGATATCGAATCTTACAGGAAGAACTCTGTTTATAACAGCCCTCCTAACTTCCTCTTCCCTTCTGTAGAAGAATTCCTCTTCTTTGTTGTAGTTAACTTACACATGGCCATTCCTACATGTTCCTGATTGCGACTCTCTCATTTTCCTAAATGAACTCTTTTTGTTGGAGGAAAATCTAGCTGACTTTTTTGTCTAAGGTCAACAACTGACACATGTGACATTGTATTTTAGAATTCTATTCAGTTATCAACTTAGAATGCTGTGGCTTTAAAGGAAAGACACCATTAAATCTAATAATAATAATAAACTTAAATGTTCTTCTAACGTGTTTACTACCTTTCTCTTTCTAAAATGTAAATCATAATTTCAAAAGTACACATTCATGAGAATATATCTATGTATTTTTATTGCTTTACTGTGATTTTCTAAATTTTAAACTGGTATAAAAATTGTTCAGTGTTGATACCACAGTGAAGAGAATATGAAATTTGAAAACGGAAGATTCAGGTTTCAATCTCAGGTACATAGTAGCTATATGATCGTATTCAAGCAAATTCTAGAAGGCCCTTTCTACCTCCTACACTAAATCCAGGGAATTACCTACATTTAATAGTGATAATGATTGTGACAATGTTAAGAACACTGTTACTACTACTATCACTGCCACTGCTATCATCATCTTTCATTTAGTGAGTATGAAGCATTTTTCATAAATGCATTACAAATAGCATCTCAATTTAATTCTTATAGTGACACTTTGATGCTGAAAAATTTTACAAAGAGGAAAATGTAGATCAAAGAGGTAAAGACACTGACCTAGTCACCCTACTTGAAAGGTATAGAGCTGAGGTTTAAATCCAACTTTTCTGGATTCTAAAGTTCATGTTCTAGAATGTAAGCTCCATGGCAGCAGGCATTCTGTCACATTTTGAAATTTTGGAAAACTGCTATGTCCTCAATGCCCTAAAAGGTGTGTGGTACAAAGTAGACCTGAAATAATATTTATAGGTTGCATCAAATAACAAGACAACTCTCTGTTCTTTAATTATGTGATTACAGGTAATTAAAGCCAAAGTCTATAATTAATTATGATTCCTAGTCAAAAGCATAAATTCTAGAGCCGTATTGCCTGGATTCATCTTGTCTCTAACATCTATTACTTATATGACCCCAGGCATGTTTATTCTTGTCCTTTTGTCTTGTTTCATTATCTGTAGAATAGAGAATAAAGTTTCTGCTTCAGAATATTTCAAAAAAGATTAGATGAGTAAATTAAGTGTTTTTAAATAGTAGCTGTCATTTTAAGTAATAATAATATATATATATATGTTAGCTATGTTTACAGGTAATTATTCTAACACTGTTATTGATGTATAATTCACATACCATACAATTTATTCATTTAAAGTGTAAATTCAACATTTTTATTATATTCACTGATATCTGTAAGT
The DNA here is from genome assembly GCA_003508835.1 of Eonycteris spelaea. Lineage (NCBI taxonomy): Eukaryota > Metazoa > Chordata > Mammalia > Chiroptera > Pteropodidae > Eonycteris > Eonycteris spelaea. The sequence continues at coordinate 69,072 of PUFA01000602.1, read as the reverse complement.
CATCGCTATAGTCAATTTAGAATAATTTTTATTATCATTAAAAAGAAACCCCCATACCCTTCAGCTATCACCTCTCTATCTTCGCATTTCCCCAACCTTTAAACAACCACTAAGTTACTTTCTGTTTTTTTGAATTTTCTCTGGTATGGACATATGAATGAAATCATATAATGTGTGGTCTTTTGTGGCTGATTCTTTCACTTATAATTTCAAGGTTCACCTGTGTTGTACTATGTTTTAGTAAGCTGTTCCTTTTTTTCAGCCCAATAATATTTCATTTTATGGATATACCACATTTCTTTAAACATTCATCACTTGGACATTTGGATTGTTTATACCTTTTGGCTGTTATGAATAATGCTATTGTAAACATTCGTATACAAGTTTTTGCATAAACACATGTTTTCACTTTTATTTGGTATATACCTAGGAGTGGTATTGCTAGGTAATATGGTAGTTTTATGTTTTATCATTTGAGAAACTGCCGGACTGTTTTCCAAAGCAGATGCACCATTTTTACATTCCCAACAGTAAGTTTACAATGGTTCCAATTTCTTCACATTCTCAGTAACAAGGTGAATTATTTTTAACTAACTTTAGAATTAAGGACTAAGTATTTTGTCTAAAATTTGTTTTGAAAAAACTATATAATGCTGTCAAAAATTAGTTTAATTAGATTAGTAAGTTTATGTAGCATGAACTATTCTACTGTATAAACTGAATGCACTATTCCATGGTACTAAGATATCAGTAAACAAATTACTGATCCTTTCAGACTCATCCTTTCAGAGATTTGAGAAGTTATCTGTTTGCTAATATGAATTTACTCATAATTTGAAATAAATATTTTAAAGAAAATTCCCTGTGCTAAAGTGAATGGAACTTTTAAAAAATGGTTATCAAATTATTATTTATTAAAATCCAAACTACCATATACCACTGTTAAAGTCTGACAGAAAGAACAGTTGGAAGAGGATATAAGATATTATAGTACAATGACATTGAATCTGCTATATAAAGCATAAAGGAATTGAGAATACTGGATTAAATGCAGTCAAATGATTTTTTATGGATCCTGAATCTTAGAATTGGAACATGCAGAGATTATATAAAAATCAGAATGAGAGTCAAATTAAGGTGGAGGGGGTAGACCAATGCTTTCTTTAAGATTGATTTTAGAATGAATCTGACACAGCCAAATGAGAATAAAATGACCCAGAAGCACAGTGCTACGGATGATACCAAATTCTCAGTTCCTCATCAGAATCCAGGGTGGAATTAGAATACAATTGCATTTGTTCTCACATAATCTTTCTAGCTTATTCATAACTCCATGCTTGTCCTGAAACATTCTTATACTATGACAGTAACAAAAGCAATGCGACAGACACATCTACTTTCTGAAAATATTGTGTGTCAGTTGAAATAATGTTTCATTTTAAGTGTTTGAATTTTACATAAAGTTATCTTTGTTTGCTGCTAAAAATGTATGTAATTGTCTCTAATATCACTTTAAATTACAGATCATGTTAACATGTCATTCTTGAGAAATGTGAAAATCTGACTGAAAATGTTGCATTGTGTCTATTAAAGCTTGTAGATGTTTGCAAAATGAATATCAAAGTAATAAAGTGATTATGAGAATAAACATCAGAATACACATGATCTTTCTTATTTACTAGAAGAAAAACACATTTTTTAAAAAATGCAGTAGCTGCTAGACTACTTAAATGTATGAATGAATACCTTGTTATTTTTTTTTCTATTAAATGAAAGCATTCCAGACTAGATCTATGACAGGAAATAAAAATTTTAAAAGCAACTTATATGCCTTGTCTTTATATAAAACTCAGGATAGACAGAGAGTATTTTTAAATAGTATTTACTGTTTCATTAACATGAATGTCCAGTGAAAGTTAAATTCTGATATAGTCATTTAGTTCTAGTTATAAATACTAGTTCAGTATATAACTTCCTGATAGTGATTTAAACCTAGATATAGTTGCATTTCTTTTAATTTATCCCTAAACTTTAATGTTAATTTAATATTACCTAGTTTATAACAGACTAAGTTATTATATGATACCCATTGTTGCCCCCTGTCTTCTGGAATTATTATATGGTTTTCCTGAATTCTTAGTTGATTGATTACTGATATATTCTCTGTTTCAAACTCCTCAAGTATCCCATGCTGAACTTCCACTTTCAGTGCATTCTCTGCAGTATTCTCAACTTTATTTCAAATCATATAAGAAAACTGTAACTCAAAGCCCTTAATTTTTTCCCAGTTGAATTCATTATTTTTAGGTTTATGTAGTTTCATTAAACCTGTCTTGATACTATCAACTTAAATAAAGCATGATAGCTGCAGTGTGCAGTATCATGTCCTCCAAAAATTCATATCTACTCAAAATTCAAAATTTGATCTTATTTGAACACAGAGTCAAATGTAGATGTAATTAATTAAAAATATTGAAATTGAATTATCCTGGAGTTAGGACTGTCCTAAATCCAATGACTGTTGTCCTTATAAGAAGAGGACACACACATACAGAAAGAAGACAGAGCCTAGAGTAATATAGCTACAAGCTAAGGAGTGATAAAGCTTGCCAGGTGCCACCAGAAGCTTGAAGAGGTAAGGAAGGTTTTTTCCCTAGAACTCTGATTTCAAAGGGAGCATGGCACTAAGGACAGACACCTTGAGTTCAGAATTCCAGCCTGTAAAATGTGAGAAAATAAATTTCTGTTGTTTTAAGCAACCAAATTTTATGGTAATTTGTTATGTTAGTCCTATCTAAAAATATAATTAGCCAAAGGGATATACTTCTATTTCAGGAAAAGAATGTGCTAAGATATAAAATAGGTTGGTCTATTTTATAATTTATCAAACCAAAAGGCATTAAAAGATTACTGACCACAAATGACTGTATTTTGTATAATATGTAAGTTTTTATAGGACTCAAATAATTACAAGTGAGCATAGTACAATGGAAATAATAGCCAGTTTTGAATAAGCAGATATAGGTTTAGTCTCAGATCACTCATTTATTTGTGAAACATTTAGCAAAAGCCTATTTGGCACTGTGTACAAATTTTCTAAGTCATAGAAAAATGAATGGGATAAGGTCCTTGCTCTAAAGGATCTCACAGTTAAATAAGGAAGTCAGATGTAGAAATCTATAATTACAGTATAACATTTTTAAGTATTATAATGGGCAGATAAATAAAATGCTATCATACCATGAGGGAGCAAAGAGTTGCATGACACTGAGCAAGTCCCTTGACCTCTCTGAATCTCAGTTTGTTAATCTGTAAAATGGAGATTAATGATAACAATTCATATTTTTTTATAACTTTACAGATTATTTTGAAGGTTAAATAAATTATTTTTCCCCATCACTTCCTTTTTTTTCTTCTCCTCTCTCAACTATTTTTGATATGTACCATTTTTAGTCCTATGAATCATACACTCTCTTAGGTATTTAATACACTTTATCTGAATTAATCATTAAAATAGTTCATCATGGTAAATACAATTATTCTAGTTTTCCATGTGTGGAAATTGAGGTACAGAGATTTATACTGTGTGCCAAAATTGTGTAGACTGTAAATCAGGAAATAAATATTCTTTTCACTAGGACCTACTGTGTATCTTAGACATAAATATAACAAAAATAAATGTTATATTCCTAGGAGTTAATGTCCTATGTGATCCAATATCTAGAAATAAATACATTAGATGATGAATAATGTTTCAAATATGCATTAATAATTCTGAGGAAATATTATATATCCCGTGTAGTACTTCATTTCCTGACTAATATCTATCTCTGCTAGAATAAGAACATTCAGATGTGTTTTTACAATGTAGCCATTTGCATTGATTTTAATGTTAGGCAATATTCAGTTTTTATATATAAAAGTAATATGGCCAGCTCCATAATCTGGAGGCTTTAGTATTCATTTGTTTTCTATAATGCAGGCATACTAGTAAATTGTAAAATTTATCAATTTTGCAATCCAACCATGTTAGTTCTTTGCCCAGTTATCCTCTGGTTAATTCAAATGCATCCTATGTAAAGAGAACATCTTATATGTGGAGAAAAGACCAAGGATTCACAATGGGCTTCCCTTCAGGGTAAGAAAGACTATCCAGTGTGACAATTCTGAGGAAATACAGCCTATAATATTTTTTTTTTTGTTTCTTACACTACTTCTAATTTGTTCATTCATTCTTTATTCATTAATTCACCAGGCTACTTACTAAGGATACAGTGATTGCCAAGACAGAAATAGTCATCTTTGCCTTTAAAGAAATTATAGTCTTCATAAGGGAGTAGAGACAAGAATATGAGATAACCACATTACCTGTGGTATCAAAATAGTTTGGTACCTTTTTCTTCATTAATATGGGTATCCTTATATAATTTTGTATCCCAGAGAATAATTTCTAATTATTTACTTATAGCTTTAGCAGATATATGAAGTGAATATTGATTAAAGGCACAATTAATATTTACCACAACTCAACTCCAAAAACTATGATGCTGCCAGATTTCTATAATACAGAAATAATAGCGCTCCTCCTGAGTGATCCATGAAGTCTTGAATTATCAAAGACTTACATTAAAACTGCATAAGATAAGGTCTGCGCTTTATTTAAAAGGGTATTTCATTCCTCTAGAGGCTCATCCGCCTCAGGCGCCTTCCCAGTATTTAGCTCTTAAAGTATCTAAACTATTTTAGGCTTGTACATTTTTTACTGCTTTATGAATCTATCATGTAGATTTTCATTTTTTTCCCCAATTTGCCACATTGATGTTATTTTCAGCCTCCAATTCAACATAAAACAGCAGGTAGTTCCATTTGTGTCTCTGGTCAAGTTAATTCTCAGCAGAGCTCTGTATTCAGGACGTTTTTATTTTTATTGCTGGTTATTTAGTGTTAGTGTTTTTAGAATAATGAGAGAGTTGTAATTTTTTGAAGTTTTAACTACGGAATTTTATCAGTCAACAAATATTTATTGAGCATCTACTACGTGCAAGGCATAGTACATAATAGATCATAGGCTCTGGAAGTAGACTGCCTGGCTCAAAATTCAGGTCCACAACTTATTAACTGTGTAACCTTGGGCAAGTTGCTTAACTACTCTAACTACTTGATGCTCAAGTCTGTATATCTGTAAAACATCCATGTTAAAAATAGCAGCTGTATGATAGGATATCTTTGCGGGCTAATTGAGTCAATACGGTAAAGTGCTTTACACACTGTCATATATACAGCAAGCTTTCAACAAATACTCTTTACTATTGTTATATTATCATCATTATATTTGAACTATGCACTGTGTGAACCCTTAAGAACACTACGATAAACAATGAAGAATATTACAATCTATTGACAAAGTCAGTTTCTAAAAAAAATACTTAGAGATGATCAATGAATTAATTGCTGAATGTGTGTGTGTGTGTGTGTGTGTGTGTGTGTGTGTATACACACATATATAAAGTGCCTTGAGTGGTAGTAAAAGGCTGTGAGAGGGAAAACTCTTGCTTTGGGGTCCCAAGTGAATGACTGCCTTATAAAAATAATTTATAGAAAACTATATAATACTGATCTAGTTCACCTGAAGTATATAAGGTCCCAGTTAAAAAAAAAAATGAAACATTTTATTCAACTAGTGGCTATGGTCCAAAAGTAAAAGGCTAAGTTTATTAAGGGCTTTAAACATTTATAAATCTCCAGAGCCACATGACTTAATGCCTGCCCCTAATGTTAAATCAGTAGTGAAACAGAGGTTTCTATCTTGGGCTCATGGGATCAGAATCTTGGCCCAGATGATGAGCTCATTATCATATTTATTCTAATTGTAGCTCATCTTGAAATGATTAGATCTATTGTTAGAAGGAGACCTTGTCAGCACTAAGAATGCAGTGATTAATAAAAAAAATTGGTATAATTCTTTTAGATATATGTCTAAAATCTCAGTGGATACATGGACCCATATTATTAATAAAAGAAATTATAATTTCCACCCTTTATTCACATTCATCACCTAGCTAGAAGTAATCATTGCATGCAAAGAACAGAATACAAAATATTTTATAACCAGTACTATACAGGTAGATAGCAAAACTTAAAAATAGTCTACAGAAACAACATTTGATACAGTAAGCCAGATCAAAAGTAAATCATTAGAAATGCTCTAACAAAACCTAATTTAATTTCAGATGAAGGTCAAATTTACTCTTAGGGGCACCAAAACTTTTTTTTTTTAATTTCACTGTTATGGCAACCTTAGTTATTTTTTTTACTCCAAGAAAGGGCAGAAAATAAATTTTCATAAGCCCTGTTTAATAATCTCCAAAAGTTTATCTTAATAGCATGCTGTTCATAGGTGTTACCACTCTGATTTTTTGTTCATCACAACATATTGTTTACAAGTTGTAGCATATCAACATTAAAAGGTCAGAATTGTCCCATTGTATCTATACATAAGGCCATGGCTAAAAGGAGAATTTAATATAGGTATGTTTTCTTGGAATGAGTAAATATATCAAAACAAGAGTCAAGTGAAGGGGGAAAATTCTACTAATCAAAAATTGTAATGGTAGTATTAGAACACTAGAGTATTCTGCCAAACATTTAAAGAATCGATTCCAAGAAAAAGAAAAGCAAGAATGTTTTCCAATTCATTTATAAAACTATTATTACCCTGATACGCACATTAGACAAAGACAGTATATAAAAAAAGCTACTGATCAATATCTCTCATGAATATAGAAGCAAAAATCCTAAACAAAATATTAGCAAATCAAATTCAACAATATATAAAAATAGTTTTACAGCATTGCCAAGAGCATTTCAGGTATGTAGGAGTTATTCAACATCAGAGAAACAATGTAATCCACCATATAAACAGGCAATAGAGGAAAATCATATGGTCTTACATCAACTGATGCAGAAAAAAGTATTTGAAAAAAAATCAACACCCATTCATGATAAAAATCCACAGTAGATTAAGATAAGAAGGTACTATCTCCACAAGATAAAAAGCATCTATGAAAAAAAATAAGAACTTAGCATTATATTTAATTGAGAAAGATTGAATACAATTTTCCTGTTATTGGAAACAAGGCAAAGATATCTAGTCTCAGCATTCTTACTCAATAGTACTGGAAGTACTAGCCCTACAATAAGGCAAGAAAAAAAAATAAGAGCAAACAGATTGAAAAGAAGAAATAAAACAACCTTTATTTGTAAATCACATGGTTGTCTACCTAGAAAATCCCAAGGAATATACAAAAGAAAAAACCTCCCAGAACTAAGTGAGTTTAACAATATCATCAAATATATCACACAAAAATAATGTATATATCTATATACTAAAAAGGAGCATATATAAATCAAAATTGAAAATAAAATAGCAATTACAATTTCTTTAAAGATAATGAAATAATATGCATAGATCTGTCCAAACATATACAACATCTGTATGCTTAAAAATTCAAGCTTCTGGAGACCAGGCAAAATAGCATAGATGATAGAAGCTTCATTTTTCCTTCTTGCAACCACATCAAAGTCGAGATGGAAACACAGAGACAACAGCAAACAGTCGCCTAGAGGTCTAGACGAACAGAAGTTCTACAGCTAGGGAGAGAAATAAGAAATCACACTACAATGGTTGGAGCTAGGAAGGGGCGAAGACGTGAGGATGCCCAGTCCATTGCGACTGAGTGAGACACAAGTTACGGCAGCTGCAGATGCCTCTGAAAGTCCACAAGTGGACTTTTGCAGTGATGGATCTGCTTGCTCTGAGCATGAGTGCTGGGTCAGCTGCTCAGGGGATACCAGGGACTTACAGAGGGACACTGAATAGTCAGAATGAGGACCGGAGGTGAGGCTTTCTCCCCGCAGAGGTGAAGGCTGTATCTAATTTTTCTCTGCTTGGCCCTCCCCCCTCCCAGTGTGCAGATGCAGCGCCGCCATAGTTGAGATGTCATCAAACTGTAAAACACAGGTTGCTCCACCCAGATGATTCCCTGAAACTCCATCTCCCCAACTCTCTGCCCTACCCAAGCTGCATTCAGTTGTGCCCTGGGTGAGTCCTGTGCCACTTGCTGAGCTGCACCAAAACTCACACTGGTAGCAGCTGATCTTGGTTTCTGGTGTGGTTGCTTGAGGCAACTATAAGCACAGCATCTGTGGATCACTTGCTGAATCTTAGCAGGTGGCCCTGAAGGGGTACAGGCTGGGGCTCAACTTGACCTGCAGCTGAACCCCTCTCAGGACTGTGCTGCTAGATACCTACTACACAAAGCCACACGAATAAGACCAGGAGATTAGGAGCTTTGATTGGTCCATAGAAACAGATCCAGAAAGGCAGTCAAAATGGGAAGATAAAGAAGCAGAAACCATATAAGAGAACAGAAGGGAGATCCAGAAATAACGGAATCAAGCAATCTAACATATGCAGAGTTCAAAACACTGGTTATAAAGATGCTCAATGAACTTAGGGGAAATGTAGATAAATTCAGTGAGAACTTTAACAAAAGATTTTTAAAAAAACATAAAAATGGAAATGGAAATTGTAAAAGGGAACCAGTCAGAAATTAAGAATATATTATCTAAGATGAAGGGGATATTAGAGGGAGTCAACAGAGTGGAGGAAGAAAAGGATCAAACCACTGATAGAGAGAATGGGGAAGCCAAGGACACCCAACCAGAACTGCAAGAAAAAAGTAACCAAGAATTAATAATAATTTAAGGAGTCTATGGGACAAATTAAGGGTGACATCTGTGTTACAGGGGTTCCTGAAGAGGGAGAACAAGAAATTGAATATATATTTGAAGAAATAATGATGGAAAACTTGCTTCACCTGGTGAAGAAAATAGATTTACAAATCTAGGAAGCTCAGAGAGTGCCCCCCCCAAATGAATCCAAAGAAACCCACATCAAGACACATCATAATTAAAATGCCAAAGATTAAATACAAAGAATCTTAAAAGCAGCAAGAGAAAAACAATTAGCTACCTACAAGGGAGCTCCTATAAAACTGGAAGCTGATTTCTCAAAATAAATTTTGCAGGACAGAAGGGTTTGGCACAAAATATTCAAAGTGTTGAAAACCCAGGATCTACAAGCAAGAATATTTTATCCAGCAAATATGTAAGGGGGAAGAGGAATACTTGATTCAGACAGGTGACCACTTTGTACGTTACATATATCTCTAATCACTATGCTATACAACTGAATCTAAAATATTATTGCATGCCAACTATATTTGGAAAAAATACTCATTGAATTGTACAATGTAAATATGAGCAACTAATTGTCTATTATAGTTGAATATTTGTACATTCATGTTCATAGCAGCATTATTCACAATGGCCAGGACATGGAAGCAACTGAAGTGTTTTACGATAGATGATTGGCTAAAGAAGCGGTGGTACATATATACAATTGAATATTACTCAGCCATTAGAAGAGATGAAATACTGCCATTTGTGACAACATGGATGAACCTCGACAGAATCATACTAAGCGAAGTAAGCCAAACAGAAAAAGTTGAAAATCACATGATATCACTTATATATGGGATATAAACCTAAAAGCAACAAACTAACAGGACAAACAAACAGAGACTCATGGACGTGGACAATAGATTACTGGTTACCAGAAGATGGGGTGGGGGAGAAGAGGGAGTTAGATGGAATAAAAAGAGTCAAATATGTGGTGACAGAAAGAAATCTAACTATGGGAGGCGAACACACAATGCAATATATATATATATATGCCTTACTGTTGAATTGTACACTTGAAACTTATTGGATTTAGTTAACCAATGTCACATAATAAATTACAATAAGTAAAACAAAGATTACAAACCATATGATTTCATGTATATACATTTTTAAGATCTCTGCACTATGAAAATTGAGAACAAAATAGTGGCTGCCAGATATTAAGCATGGAGAGTGCTTAAGGAAGATGAGTATGCTATAAATGGCAACAGAAAGGAAGGTTCTGGTAATCGAACTGTTCGGTAGCTTGATTGAAGTGATGGATGCATTAACATACAGATGTGATATGGCTGTACAGAACTTAATATACACATACACACAAGTGAGTGTATGTAAATCTAGTAAAATCCAAATGAGATTGATGATTTGTACCTATGTCGATATCCTGGTTTTGATATTATACTACAGTGTTGTAAGATGTTACCATTAGGAGAAAAGAGGTAAAGGACACAAAGGATCTGCCTATATTATTCCTTACAACTTTATGTAAATCCAGAATTAGCTCAATAAAAATTACAATTTAAAAAACAAAGCCTTCTTAAGTTCAAAAGAAACTAACCAAGGAGAAGCAGAAATTTTAGGAACTCATAAGTTGCCATGTCTGGGACAAAATATATTTGCTATAATCACTTTCTCCGGTGCAATAGACTTTCACTGACAGGTATGCTCACTTTTATAGTTATAAACAAGTTTTCAGTTCTCAATAACTGGATTTTTTTAATGCATTTTTTTTTAAGAAAAGACATGAGAAAATAAAAAATGGAAAATGAACTAAGATGTAATCAGGAAACTAAAAAAAATCTCATCATGGGAAGGATTGGATTTGGGTACCATTGTAGCACACCTAAGAGGTGTGCTGTAAGTGACAAGATTAAATCTATTGAGAAAATATCTTGTTTTTCATGTCACTGCACACCATTTCTTTGTTGATGCATTCATTTTATTCTTTCTAATTTTATTTATCAGTTTGTTTAAGAAAAAAAATATGTTATTTCCACTTTTTTTTTAGAGCTATACTCATTGCTGTTGGTCCTCGGTAAACATCAGAACCAATGGGTTTTCTTTATTACCTTTTGCAAGGTAACCCCAATTTATAATAACTTTGCTCAAAGCAGGATGGAATTTATTTGGACCACTATTCTCATTTATATTTGAATGCATACCATTAAAAGTAGTAATCCTTTTTCATTGCTGCATGCTATATATACCGAGCAACATTCTGCTTAGGCAGAGTAATCTGCATTAAAAATATATACACAACTTATCGTATTCATAATTTCAAGATATTTGCTGAAATTAATAAAAAAGCAAAAAAAAAACTTAGGCCAGTATTAAGTTGTGGTTGTCTGACATGGAGACATTTTTAGCATAGTTCTAGTCAAATGGCAAATTTTAAGTGATTGAAAAAAGTTAAGTGTTAAAAAATAGTAATTAATTCCACAGCAACCTCTAAAAACAGACCTGTATAATTTTCCACTATCAGAACCACATATTTGACCATTATACCCACATTATGATTTGGAAAATTAACCAAATGACTATTAAAAATGTAAAAATTTAATTAAGATGCAAGCTTTATAATCTTAGATGTAATGGGTGAATTTTATTGTGTCTGTACTTTACTAAATCTGCAACAAATGTTAATGATAGAATATAGGTGGTGGGTTGAAATAAGTAGAATTCAAAACTGGTATCCAACAATCCCCACCCTTGTAAAAACCCCTTGTACTTCGAATGTGGGTAGAACTTACAAATTTGATGAGATATCACATTTATGATTATGTACATTATATGAAAAAAGGGAGATTATCCTGGTTGGCTCTCCCTTTGGAAAGCTGAGGTTTTCTCCAGCTGATCAAAGGATGTCAGAGAGATGCAGAGAAGCTGTACTGAAAAAAAAAAAAAAGCATTCATGCTGTGGACTGTCTATGTTGCAGGCTACCTCACGTGTTAAGAAATCACGGATGGTTTCTAGACTTGTCCCCAGCCAACAACTACCAGTTAAACGAGGACAGGGGCCCCCAGTTCTCCAACTGCAAGCAAATGAATTTTGAAAACAACTAGTGTACCTTTGAGGACTGTGAGCCCCAGATGTGAATTGCAGCCCTGATTGATGCCTTTCTATCAGCCCAGTTGAGATCCTGAGTGGAGAATCCAGTTATAATATATCTGGACTTTCCACCTACAGGAACTGTCAGACAATAAAATGCATGTGTGTTTTTGAAGCCACTAAGTACTGTTAGCTAGCAACAGAAAACTAAATACATGGTTATACAAGTATTCATTGTAACATTACTTCAACTTTGTTGTATATTTGAATATTTTTTAAATTAAATGTTGAGATAATAAAAAAAATCTAAAACGGTGAGCAATATTGAAGAAATGGCTTGTTAATCTTTACAACAATAAGCTTTTGTCTCAGTGGAAAAATAAAGGATGTTACTAAATAATCTTAAGCGTAACTCATCTGAGCATTTGCCAGAGAGTACAGAAAGGAATAAGAGAGGATAATAAATAACTACAGTGTGTGGTACATGAGAAAGTACAAATAACGTGCTCTGAGTTATATTACAATGTTCAATCAGACAGTTGTGTCAGTTAATATACAAGCTAAACATTGATACAGTTGTCTGGAATGAGAGTAATGTGTATAGTCAGTAATACCAAGCTACATGATTCAGTGAAGATCTTTTAAAAAGATCTCATAGACAAAAAAAAAAAAAAAAAAAAAAAAAAAAAAAAAAAAAAAAAAAAAAAACAGTTAATTTTCATAATTAGATATATTAAAATTGAAAGTAAATGTACATGGACATTGCAAAGCATGTGTGATTCCCATTTAAAACCAGTTTATTTCTCTACAGAATGGGTTTTAAATTTGGCATCTGCATAACACTAACCATCTATATTACTGTTAAATCTATGCCTGGTAGATTCCAAAGCCACAATCTATATGTGAATTAACTAAAAAAAAAAAAAAAAAGAAAGAAAAAAAAAGAAATTGCCAAATGTCAGTGATGCACAGAATCTTTTTTAGGTAACAGATTGCATATTAAACGTAAAATACAGATTTCATCTTCTTGCTACTTGAATCAACATATAAGGAGTGATTTTCTCATTTCATAAACTTTTTATTTCAAATTCCAATATATGGGACACATGTGGAAAATAAATGACTAAGGAATGAATGATGGATGAAAATAAAGGCAGGTGATATCTGGTGGGATGAAGTGAAATGACTACAAGTAAGAGAGATAAAACACATGTCAAGACATGCAGAAGTTAACAGCTATATATATGGACATAAAGTAAATATAAAAAGCAAATCAACTAATTTATTTTTCAAGAATAATAACTGGTATGCTTTGTAATGAGTACATGTGAATCACCAGCCACAGTCTGGACATGTGAGTCTCGACCAATAGTTGCTGAAGACTATATGTGTGTAAGGGATGTACAGTATTCATGCTTTTAAATACAGTTTATTGGGCACTTACTATTTATTAACCATGGTACTTTACATGTATTTTATATTCATTATTCACATAATGATAAGAGTTAGGTACAGCTATTTTCCCAATCCAGACAGCTGTGTACTACTTAATTGTATGGATGGACAACAGCAACAACAGCAATTTAAACAACAACAGAAACGGCTAGGATTTATGAGATCTTACAAATGATCAGACATTATTGAGTCTTTGCTACGTTTATATTATTTCATTTAATTTTTGCAATAATTCAAAGAGATGTCTTTCTTTAACTTCCACTGTATAGATGAAGAAAGTATAGTTCACTGATGTTCTATAACTCACCCCAAATTAGTCACCTTGTCAATGGAAGAAATAGGACTTCGATGTATATATCTGTCTGAATTCTGTTTATCATCATGCTTAATGCCACTGCTTATTGAATATGATGTTATCCACAAATAACAGTGTTATATAATACAATCGCGGGGAACCAGATGTCTATGTAAAATATTCACAGTATGTATACACACACACATACACACACACACACACGTGAAAATTGGCCTTTACTTCAGTCTTATAATCTCACAAAAAAAGATAAGTCAAAGTTATCAAGATAACAAGGTATCTTTTTAAAATTGTTTAGCTTTCAAAAATCTCTAAAAATATGCCATGATTCTCAGAAACGTAAAATTTTGGCTGAGCTGTTTTCTTCAAAAGATGTGGAAGTTTATCTTGTAGAAAAAACACTTGTTACAGCATACGAGCTTTCCATGGATAAAATACTGGAATAAGCTTGCTTTGTATGTGACAGATGGGAACATGAAAACATGTAGGTAAAGCACTCTACCACAGATAAATGCCATCACTAGGTAATCTCATTACTGCTCTGAAGTGGCAAACTATTTGCTGCTGTGTCATTCTGCATTGATAAGTTGCTGATTTGTTTTAATCATGCCTTGGCATATATAGAATGATAAACTTCTTATATCATTTATAATTAAATATGGGCCCAGAAACCAAAAGAAACAACAAATATGTAACTAAAGATTGAAGGGAATCGCTGCATTGGAACTCTTAGAGAGTAAGGCAAGATTAAGGAGGTACTCATTATAGCTGAGCACTGAGTACTGACATTAGTTACTGAGTACTGACATTCTCCTAAAAGGAATTTACAATGCCTCTTGAATTTGTGTCCTTTGTACTGACAATTGGATTATGGTAACAATAGAAAGAAAAAACTTTATTATGAATAAGACGTATCTTTTATTGAGAGTGTACATGTGCCAGGCATGTTAAATTTATACATGCATTATCTTATTCAACTCTTCAAACATACCTCTGCATTGGGAACTGTTACTATCCCATTTTACAGATGAATTAACAAAAACACAGCAAATTTAAGTGATTAAATGGAGTAAAGAAGTTAAACAACTTGCTTCCAAAGCCTGCTATACTGCTTATGTTAAAGAAATCAATTAAGTTATTCATCCTTATGGATTTTACATCCTCTCATCTAAATCTAATTACAAATTTCTGGTAAATGGTAAAGGACATGTCACTATATTAACCAATTTTAGAAATAGTTTTTGAAAACCAAGGACCTCTTCCTATAAAAGACCATCTTTACCTCTTTACTAGGAAAAATAAAAGGAACACCACTTTTGAAATAAGTATACAATATAAATAAATCAAAGAAGAAATATAGAAGAAAATATTATTACATAGATTTGAAACAGTAAATGATTTAAACATAAATAAAACTTTTGTTTAGATCGTAATTCCATTAAAAATTACTAAAATATATGATTACCTGTAGAGGAACTCTAACCTCTAGGTCCACAACAATCATCTTGAGGTATTTATTCCTAATGTTAAAATAGAAGAGTACGCTCTTCATGAAAGTCACCTATGCACGACTGAATAAAAGTGAAAAGTAACAGTGGAATATTGGCTGATCTCTACAAATAAAATTCAGATCTTTAGCATCAATTGAAAACAGAATTGGAATCACCTTCTACAGAGATTCCAACCTTGTAGATATATCATAGCTGGTGTCTTCCTTTTTTTTTTTTTTTTTTAACCTCCCAGCAACTCTGAAGGAATTGAAACCCATGGTTTCTAAGTTGGATTTTAAATTGGCATTTGTCAAAATGTTTGACCAGCCCAAAGTGTCTTCATTAAAACATAAATAAATAGATCCCTTGATATTTTCAGTATCAAGCTCTCTAAATAGCTATTTCATTTGGATATTGCAGACAATTTCTACTAAGACTATTTAATGGAAATTTATTTTCTCTTTATGGGCCTATTAAGCAGTACCAACATACTAACCCAATAAAAAATTTTATCTTAGCTATGATTTCCATAATAAATCGATTTTTTCAAGAATTTCATGTATGGCAAAATAGTAAGAATGGCCAGTATCACCAGCATCACCCCGACAACACCTTTCAAGTTTTTTTTTGTTTTTGATAGCTAAATTCTTATTAGCTCTTTGGGAAAGAATGTTTAGCCTTTAAAAAATTTTTGCTTCTTTATCCTGAACGTATTCCCTATCATTAACTCATTCTTTGGTGATTCTAGTGGGGTATCACGGCAGTCAGATACAATTTTAAAAAGTGAAAAATATCTCAATGAGTCATGAGAGGAACTGGTTAGAAAAGTAACACAAAAGCTACTTTAATAAATTTTAAAATAATTATCAAGAAAAAGTATTTTTCATTAAACAAACAAACAAACAAACAAAAAACCACTTACCCAGCTTGAAGTTTCAAATATCATTCACTTAATACTATTTATTTAAGACTTCAGGTAGGGGGTTTGGAATTGTTTCTCAGATTTCAGCTGACCATACTTTAACTTGATTAATCCCCGTGGTACATGAATTCTTTGATCTTCAGATGTTTGAAGTAGTAATAGTACTTAAAACTACTTAACATGTATTTGGCAAAGCAAAAGTCTCATATTTCTCAGTTAAAATTGTGAGAAAAACAATATCTTTAATACGGACTATTACCTTTTTTGAATCTAAGAAATAAAGAAATTTTTATTACAATTACCTCAGCATGCGGATATATTAGTATATGGTAATAAGGTAGAAGCTGGTTAGGTCATCTAAGCCAATGTTATCTGTATTTCTTAAGAAATACATCAATACAATCCTGAGTTGACCAGTTTATCAGATGAAGAAAAACAAAATTTTGCACATGAGGGATGATAGGCAATTCTGAGGTGCACTGCAGGGTATTGTTTGTCAACAATCATTCGATTTCGAGATGTAGTTCAAGCAAGTATAAAGCTGGATTTCTCTCAACATGATCCTACTACATAGACTTCCAAACTGATTCTTAAAATAAGTGACCCCTTACTCTTTTTTTTCTCCCCCTTGTAGAAGAAGGAATATAAATACAGCTTTCAATGGTGAAAGGTTGCTCTGCTGTCTTTATCAAAGCTCCAGAGTTGCAAACCAATGCTACCATTTTCTACAATAATGATATTAATAATAACCAAATCCATCTGCAGAAAACTTTGAAAGTTTACCCAGCGACCAAAGCAAAATTAGAGCTCTTGTATTACAAGGGAGAAAATACTTTCTATTTTATTTTATTTATTTTATTTTATTTGTATTGTTTCATATTACCACTTACACTATTACCATCTTTATCAGAAGAGATTTGTACTAAGATTAAGAAATGCTACTTGTCAAAACTCTTACATAATTGGTTAAGAATTCACAATGTCACTGAAATTGTAATCCGGACCTGACAGCTAGAATTCAATGCAATCCAACAATACAAAGCCTCAGGGAGTCTCAGGATTACTATTAAAAATCCAAGAATATAACCAAGAATCATCTATATAAGTAAGCTACTGGATTTGTGGACTATAATATACTTATATAAAAAGAAAGAAAAGTATTTTGTACTTGTATTTCTTTTTCTTATTGTATTCATGTGGACTTTCAATGAAAAAAAAAATCATGCATCTAAAGTTTCTTCTCTAACATATTTGAATACATTTTGAACATATCATATAATTTATAAAGAATTTTTTCTTTACAATTAAAACATGTGGGAGAAAGAATACTTTTATTATCTTTAATATAACAATTCTTAATAAAGATATGGTTTAACGAAAGGTAAATTTTTTTTCTTCTGAGAATTTGAGTTAAACTTAATGGATCCTCCATGGCCCAGTTAAGAAAGTGAGTTTTATCCAAACATAAATGCTTGAGCTAAAATATCAGTACAGTAATCCTTTACAACATTCATTCTTTCATTTAAAGCAAACAATGTAGTATTCTAAGTATTCTGTAAGCTTTGCCATTAAGCAATACTACACACACAGAGACACTACCCCCACCCCCACCCCCACACACAAACACATGGTCCTTGGGAAAGAGAGCCTAAAATCTAAAACCACAATAAATATATTTACTGCCAATATCGAGGTGCATGATAAAACTACCTTATATGTTAGATTTGATACTGTCTGGTTTGAAAAAGTGCATAGAATACATGTGGTCATGCCTTAATAATGTATAATTCTACACAGGGATATTATTCTCTTCATTCTCTCTGGTACGACTGGGAAAGCCCCTACATTTCCCACCCTGGCAGCTATTATCACAGAGCATCCTATCGAAGCACTCTCTATGGTTATCATTTTATCTGCCAGTCTACTCATTATAGGTAACTTTTATGTAACTATTGATATGCCATGGATGGGCAAAAATATAGAATATGTTATTCAATGCTGTAAAGATTATGCTAATGAAAAACAAAAGATGTGTTTAAAAAGAACATCTTTTTTTTAGAAAAAGAGAAAGTACTTTTCCCATTTTAAATACTAATTATAACAATATTATTGAATTGTTTGGACTCTCTTGGCTCCTTGATGGCATCCTCAAGTATTAGATATAGAGATATTGTATTATTCTATGAAATTCAAGCTGTTAAAACCATGCCAAGTATTGCTACCAAAAATTGAAACCAGTAAGTCTTCATGTGGTCGGTCATAAACTTGGAAGTCCCCTCTTTTTAGGAGAACTGCTTTTCTTTTTTGTTTTAAATTAGTGACTACTACAAAGGAATAAAGTGCATTGCAAAAAATATGTAATAAATGTAGAATTGAAAGACCACTACTCTTGCATCAAAGACCCACAGTAGCCTTTACTAGTTAAGATTCAAACATACTTGAAATACTTGTGAACAGTATAACAATTCTATGGATTCAAAACTATTCATAGCTTTAATGTATATTCTTCATTATATTGGTTTTAAATTAAAAAATAATTCAAAAATTAATTTTTTTCTGTAAACTAAAACACACACACATGCAACATAACATATGTTGATTTGAATTGTCCTTACACAATAAAACAGAACAAAATAGAGTGAAATTAAATGAGAATATAAAAATATCAGTTCATAGGTGTTTTCATTTTATAGTTAAAATGAAATTTGCTCTGACCTTGCATGACAAGCAAAGCACAAGGATATGTCTAAGTTACTGCTTAGGCCTATAACATTGTTCCAGCAATTTATAAGGAATTGCATATTAAATTAATATCACGTAGAGTTTTGCACAATACTTGCGATATTATCAAACAAAAGAGAAAGAACTATGTGCTTCTAGGCACTAAGTTTGACAAGAGGAGAAATATAAACATAATCAATTAAATCATAGATTGTTACTAATGTAGGGAGGAGGCATGAGAACTGGATGTTAAACCAAGCTGTATTCAGAGCTGCAAAGTGTTGCTGCCAGACCATGAGAAATCTACAGAACAAAGGAAGATTCCTGCTGGGCTTACTAACAAACCATTTATCCATAATGCGAAGGGAAAACAGTCTTTAAGTCATCCCCAACACAAAATAAACATCCCCTAAAGGCAAAAACCATGGGGAACCTATGGAGCAAAGGCCTGGGATAACCAGCAGGCTTTCTCACTACATACCCATGCCTTTTAAGCTAAATACCCATAGCTTTCAGACTGTATACCCATACCATCAAAGGAAAATAGGTAAACAAAGTCTTTAAACCGTAATTCATAGAAACTAAGAACAATACATAAACTGAATTCCCCAAACATTTGGGGTCTTGGTCTTTGTTTATCTTTTGATCTGTCTTTTTTTTTTTTTCTCCCAGTCTTTTCTTTCTATCTGTCTCGGCTATCTCACTCTTTGTCCCTGAGAGGAGATCACACTCTGTCGATGGAATGTTATCCCTTCTCTAACAAACTTTTCTTTTGACTCTGACTCGGGCATGCGCTTGAATTCTTTCCCATGCTCAGTCAAGAACCCTTCCTCTCCCTCAGTGCAGGACTTGAATCTTCACTCAGAGGACATTTGCCCTGCCCTGCATCATAACAATAGTATAATATTACCAAATAAAAGGAAGCAATCCACAGTATGAGTTATTACTTAAAAGACTACAATGGAGTGATACTCTAGAAAGGGTTAGGTAGATTTAAGGTGCAGGGAATGAAAAGAAGCAATGAATAGGAATAGGTAGGAAGTTGGGATTGAGTTGAATTTTATTACTAAACTATGTTTAGGGCATGCCTGAACGTTAGAATGAGCAACTTTTATCCTAGTTGTGAATCTCAATCACAGTGTCAATCTTGGATTCATTGTGTATATCTATATGATCTGGGGGAAAAAAAAAGTAAGTGCATGTATGCACCAGCAAATGCACACATGCAATTCCCCAAGGGATAAGAAAATCATATTAACTGGCAAGTAGAGTCATATGAATTGACCTATAGAGGGCTATCAATAGGACAAATATTGCATATTTATAAGAATGTCAGAAGAAACATTTAAATATTTTATATACACAAGGCATTTGGGGTATCTTTCAAAATTTGGGAGAACATGTAATCAACAAAATTGCTGAGTGTACCATCTAGTGGTGCAGTGTGGTACATGACAATATATACTCTAGTCGAGTGTTAGGACTGCACAGGAGTCTTGTTTTGCAATTTTGCTTCACAGGTGTGGTATCCCTTTCTTCTGCCTCTATTGCCACTGACCATTTTATTTCATTGTTTTGAAGAGAAATGAACACAATGAGCATAGCTTTTTATAATATTGGCTATCATGAATCTGTTCTGTCATCATTCATCTTACACTACAGAAACTGCATCAAAGACACTTGATTCATGCAAAAAATAGTCTGTGACATATATCATGGTCACAGAATAGAGGAATCCCAAATGTATTCATCTATCTTTCCTCACAAAACTGGTACTGCATTTGGAGCTCTATGTGGACCTTTGCCCTCCTCATAGTTCCCCAGATCTCTAAGTATAGCCTACGCTGGAAGTCGTTCTACATAGTTACACTGGAATAAAATGAGTATTCTTTGTTCTCTTCTGCCCAAAGATGTACACAAGAGATTGTCCATGATGCCCCATGAGCCTATGCACAATAATACGGCATTGTGGATTAAGATATCCCAGGCCAAGTGACATCCTTGGGGAGAAGTTTACCTATGTCCATAAAAACTTAAAATTGACATACACCTAGCTATCTCTTATTTTACATACATATTCATACACAAGATAATTTGTTTATACTTGTAAGAATCTCATCCAACTAACTTACTGACTGAAGAGCAGAAACTATATATTTAACTGTACTAACATTATCATTATATCTCTACACAGCTACGAAGGGCAAATACAAATGTATTAAAGGCCCTATAGACCTCATACAAATGATCTTAGTACTTGCTGTCCCTATATTAGAATGAAATTTCCCGTTTTCCCACTTAGACTCCTACTGACATTTTTACTGTTGTTATTAAATAGTTTGAAATAATAATAATAATAATAAAATGGAACAGAAATTTTCAAGGGGGTGCCCTTTCTTCTAGATAATCTGCCATTGTTTCTCAGAACATCAGCTATAAAATAGCAAATATTACACAAAATAATTAGTTTTTTTAATGACCAAAGTTTTTCCCCCACTAGCTCACTTCTTCAGTTAGTAAACAATGAAAAAGAGCTTATTTCTAATCTTCTAGTACTTCAAATGGGTACATTTTGGAAAACATACTAAAAAAATAAAAATTCTCTTCTCTAGTAAGACAGACTTAGTGAAAGACTTAGAGTCCTCTTTCTATTTCTACCTTGGATAAAGATATCTATGATACATAGACAATTTCTCTACTAGAAGTAAAATATTTATTGAAAACTGCCTAAAGCTGCTATCTTTACTCTCCATAATCACAGATGTTAATGAAGAATTGCAGTGATTTTACTACTTATTCCCTGTTGCCATCTTCTGTATTTCCAGACCTTATTCCATAGCTGTGGCAGATTGAAAATAAGTCCCTGAAACAGTGACTAATGTACTTCAAGGCCTTTCTGCAGAGCCATATTCTCTTGTGGTAAGACTAGCAACAAAGAATCAAATTGAAGTGTCCCGCGGTGTGCGGCTACTCTGGTATATTTGCTGACAGTGGCAGAACATTTGTCAATAGCTCTGGTAAGTTATACAGCAAGGTTTTCCTGTTGTCGCTTTGTCACCAAAAAGTAAAGGAACAAGTTACCTGGACACCAAATCAATTGGTGACTCTAGCGGCATCCACATTCACCAAATCAAGAGGAATTCTGGGAAGAGAAATGCACTTGAATTCCAACATGAGAAAATATATGTTCATATGCACAGACAGAAACTTTTTAGGACAAAATGGAGAATACACACAACAAAAATTAGAAAATGAAAGAACAACTTTTGTTCCAGGGGACACTGTAAGTAGACATGTTCAAACCGTCTTAAGGATACGTTTTTACTTTATCTGGTGTACAAATTACAAGAAAAAAGAACTCATGTTTCCTGCGTTTTCTGCACACAGATATTATTCTTTTAAAACAACTTTTCTTACGCTTAAAAATGATTTCAAATAGTTTTAACACAAATATATTTCAGAATATGTTCAGGATTTTTGCCATACAAAGACGAGATATTATCTCACTTTGAGTATCCCAATTTCTAGTGATTGCCCTCCATTAACTTTAATTGCCCAGTGAAATCCATAGTACATTAGTTCAAAGCAATAAAGTCATCAACATTTCTGGGTTTTTAAACTTGCAAATTGTTTCAATTCATTTTTATAAAGTATGGTAAACTGTATCTAACTAGGCTTTTTTTTTAGAAGTCATTTCTTGGGGTGGGCAAAAACTATTTCTCAATAAAGTGAGATCGTAAACTAAAATCATATACTTTCACTCACTGACTGTATCAGGGTCTAGGCTGCATAGGAACTGAGGTCATGCTTTACAAAATAATAAGCCTACTTGCAACTTTGTTTATTCTTTTCATTTTCATTTAACCAGAATAAATATTAAAATCTTATTTTAGACTTGTCAATAGCCTGAGTGGCTAATGACTTAATATAAAATTGGAAAAGCTATGATATAATATACCCAGAAAAAACTCACGTCAACTCTACCACTCCTCTGATATTAGCTAACAATTTATTTCAGGTGCTGTCATGAATGTTTCAAATCTAAAGCTTTTCTCCTTTCCAGGCTGTTAATGCATCCTGACATTATTAATGGCTTCCTTATGGAATCACACGGTAAGCTGAAAGCGCGACTCTCTAGGTATTAGCATTTATATTTCAGAATCACTTAGCAGGGAGGAAACAAATTTTAGCTCTTTGGTGCCAAGAAATCCCACCATTCAGTCATTTTGGGGAGTTGTCCGAGAAGAAAAATGAGACCTTGGCAAAATGAGGGGAGACCTGATGGTCGCTGCAGGTTGTCCTTATAATCTGATTGCTATTCCCACACCCACAAATGCCATTTTGTTTTCTTTACTATGACTTTGCTTACACCATTCACAATTCCTCCATTTTACAGCACTATAGAATATTCTCATTATTTTTATTTTATTCAAACCATAATCGTCTCTAAAAGCCCACCTCAAATCTTGCCTTTTCTATCAAGACTTTACTGGGCGCTATAACACATATCAGTCCCACCAGTTTCTAACATCTGTGGTACTGTAGTCCTGCTCAGATTTTGCTTATAGCTTTTTCTTTGATACAAGAAGTTTGCCTAGATAATGACATTGTGACTCACTTGATTTTTTTCCCTAACCAAATCCTTCCACCTTTGTATGCCTACTCCCTTAACCATCAAGCCTTAGGACATAAGGTTCCAGGTCAAAGTCAAATCTTTTAAGAATAAAGCTTCAGGTCTATGATCATGAAGACAATACGTTTCACTTAAACTAAGGAGAACATCTTGGCTTTAGATGTATTTCAGCCTCAGACCCATCTAGGCAAAACACCCCCACCAGCCAAGGACCAGAAGGGACGGTGCCATGGCTGATTTCAGAACCTGAGGACATAATCAATTACCTCGACCCTGTCCAATCAGTAGCATCCAAGACTCCAACTCCCTTTGTTGTAGGAAGCGACACCCAACGGAGAAAATTGGATGCTCAGTCAACTTTGTTAGAGGAAGAGTTTTTTGCTGGCAAAGCGAGTGGGGTTAACAGTACAAGTCTGCAAGCTTGCCTCTGTCAGATGTCTTACAGTTTATATACTTCTGCAGTGTCCATGCAAGGGGCGTGTGATTCCTTTGAGGTTTTACATGCACCTCCTGACTCAGGATGGGAGGGAGAGTTTGGGGTGGGGGCTGCAAGGGGAAGGAATTACTGGACCACCAGTCCTATCTGTTTACAGATTTTTTTCTCTTGTGGGTGTGATAAGAGTTTCCAGGAGGCCATTTGAAGATCTCCAGGGTGTGGTTAATTTATAACCCACTGAGTGGCTGAGTGGACCATTTCTGCAAGCCCTTTCCTTTGCGTTTCTCAGATGCCTCCTCTCTTACCTTAGTTTCCATAACTACTGATTTTCCCTATATAATCTGTACTCCTGAGACACCTGGGATGTCAGGCCTTTGAGCGATAGCTCACCTGTGTTTCCAGGACTTGGAACTGTCCAAAAAACCCTTACTTACTCTTTGTGGCAAAACCTGCAGTATCTGATTGACTTAGACTCGCACCGGCAGACAGATCCCTTTTGCTCCTTTAACAGTACCTCAAGTCTGCAATGCACAATTTAGCACTCAGTTACAGGAGATATGTGATTTTTAACGTGACCTTTTTCTCCCCATCTACGGCATAAGTTTGTTGGAAGAAAGAAGTGATCTTCAAATACCTACACATCCCTTAGCCTATACAGTGCACATCTGAAATCTGATTTAGTGCTTTGAGATGTCTATAAGAACTGATAGTCTCCTGTAGAGAAAAACTTAATCATTATTTTTCAGTGAAAAAAAAGCTATTGCTAGTGCAAGCAGCCCCTCTTAGATGTTGAAAAAAATCCAAGGAATAATAGCTGCTATATTAGAGCTTTGACTATGTCCTGGCATTGGCCCAATTGTTTACATACATTCTTGAAATTAATCCTTCCAAAGCCCTATGCAGCAGGTAAGATATTATCTTCATTTTACTGATGAGAAAACTGAGATTTAGAAAAATTAAACTAACCTGTCTGTTGCTGAGGGCAAGCAGAGTTTTTGCCTCCCAATGTTGTGGTGCGTTCAAATTTAAGACCCACAGAGCCAATTGAGATTAATTATGAGCCTTTATTAGCTGGCCAGCGACTGACTCTCCCCACTCGAGAATCAGCCCCGAGCCTCTAGAAGGAATAGCTTGAAAAGCCCTAAAACCCCCTCTAGCAAGCAAGCAGGTTTACAGAAGCAGAGGCTGGCCATTAACATATCTTTACACAGGATAACTAAACCCTTAACATTAGCATATCTTCGCACAGAATATCTCCTAGAACTACACTCTGTTTAACATTAAACAATGGAAGCAGAAGTTGGCCATTTGAAAATTTTCCACCCTTAACACCAACATATGCTTTTTGTGGGATATTGATTATTTTAAACTGCTTATTTTTAAGAAACAAGAGACTCAGGAAAAAACAAAACAAAGCAACAAACAAACAAAATCTTTGAACCTCTCCTTTTACCTGCCTAAAGGAATTCAGATAGAAAACCTGCTGAAAGGGAGCTATCATCTTGGCATCAGAATATGAACTAAGTGTGACAGACCAGAAAAAAATCTAGCAAAATCTGTTTGTCAGACTCCCCCACTCTGCCCCATTGTTTCTGGGTGGCCTGATGTGGTGGCTGAAAAACTGACTCTTAGTGGAAATTACTGTTTGACTATTGCTATGGGCACATAGGCCTTTGATTATAGGAACATAATAACATTCTAAACAAGCTTTCTGCTTCTGTAACTCCGCTTACACACCTGACCTGTGAGTTGACAGGTAGTGAATAGAAGAAAGATAGCCCTTTGTGTTTAGACAGAATGAAGAATGGGATTTGGGGCTTAAAAACCCTGTACCTCTACATTTCAGGGCTGCTTGATTTGGGGTCTGCGTACCCCTGGCAGACCCAGCTGGCTGAATAAAGAGTGTTTCCTATAACTCACTCACTGAGTTCTGGTGGTCCATGTGTCTTTTGGGGGCTGGCGGCTACAACACTGACAAGAATTTGTTTACCAAATTTGCTCTTTCCTTTTGTTAAGGGGGGAAATTTTTCAAATGGCCAACTTCTGCTTGCTTGTTTAATGTTTAACCAGGGTGTAGTTCTAGGAGATATTCTGTGCAAAGATATGCTAATGTTAAGGGTGTAGTTATCCTGTGCAAAGATATGCTAATGGCTAACTTCTGCTACTGTAAACCTGCTTGCTTGTTTAATGTAATTATAGGCTTTATAAGCTACCTCCTCTGAGAGCTCAGGGCTGATTCTCTAGTGGGGAGAGTCAGTCACGGCCGGTTAATAAAGGCTCATAATTAATCTCAATTGGCTCCATGGGTCTCAGATTTGAACACACCACAACACCTACCTGTGAATTTCTTGCTTTCCCTTTGAAGTCCTAGACCCTGCCTTGTTCTCCTTAGTATAGAATGGCATATAAACCTTAACTGTCCAGTTTGTCTAGGGGCCCTCTTGTTGTAGGAAGCGACACCCAACGGAGGAATTCAGAAGAGTGGACATTCAGCAGACCCAAAGCACGAACTCTCCTTGTTAGATTTCTCACAGCTTATATACCCTCGCAGTGTCCATGCAAAGGGCTAGTGTTTCCTTTGTCTGAGGTTTTACAAGCCCCTCCTTACTCAGAGTGGGGAGGGGAGCTTCCGATGAGGGGCTGCAGGGGAGGAATTTCCAGACCCTTGGTCTTACAGGTCGTTTGTTTTGTAGAGTCTGAAACCTTGGTGTTAACAGCACCTTTATCTGATTCTTGAACAAAGAGAAGGGACTCGGCTTACAGACCTGGAGCAGCACTCGCTGATGTCCCATGGCTCAGTGGGTTCCTTATCCAAAGGCTGAGCTCTGACTGTAACACAACAGTTTCTCACAGTCTTGACATTCATGCACAGCTACAGAGATAGGGAAGGAGCTGGAGAATCCTTGGGTGGGGGTTGCAGCTGTGGAAAACTTGTTAACTGAAGAGCATACGGCAGAATGGGGGAAGAGAGAGCAGTTTTAACCAGCTGAGTCGGTTATTTCTGCAGGCCCTTTCCTTTGCATCTATTTTTACTTTCAGATGCCTCCTCTCCTCTCTCACTATATTTTTATGAAACCTCTCTATGCACTGAAGAGGAGCAGACTTTGCCATCCCAAAATATGCCTCTTTGGGATATTGATTAATTTAATCTGGTTAATTTTAAGAAACTGCAGATGTGGGAGAAGCTCTGGAAATCAAATAGAAGTTACCCTTTCTAAAAGACATTTACATTTGTGAGCAAAATCTCCATTGGTAAGGGTATTTCCCTCACTGTATGAGGCCTGTCTTCCCTGTGAATGGAGAAGGCTTAGACTTAATTCTGCATAACAATCTTACCCTTGCTGGCCACGCTTTTCCTGGTAACCTCCCTTAACTGATTCCCCACTCCTAACATTCCTTTATAGTTAGCTGAAGGTGGTATTTAGGATGATAGCTTCTGCCGTTTTAGCAAGTTACTCAGCTTTCCTGGGTTTCTCCCATGTATCCAGGAGGTATACATGTTATTAAACTTTAATCTGTTTTTCTCCTACTAATCTGTCTCATGTAAATGTGATTATTCATCCAGCCAGAAGAACCTTGACGGGTAGAGGATAATTTTTTATCCCCGACAGTTTATACATAATAAATGTGGTTATTTTCTCCTGTTAATCTGTCTCATGTTAATTTGATTATTAGATGAGCCAGAAGAATTTAGAGGGGTAAAAGGAAATTATTTTTTCCTCCCCCACATTGTATAGTTAGTAAGAACTAAACTAAGATTCGAACGTGGGTGTTGCCTGTTTACAGAGCTTATGTATTTTAAGGGCTGAATATGTTTTATAGCCCACCCAAAGTGAAACCAAATTCAGTGGAGAGAGAGCAAATGCAGAAGTATTGCTTTCAAATTGGAATATAGATGGGATCACATGGGCAGACCTTAGAGGTACCTTGTGGTCCCCTGCCTGTCCCTTTTTCTTTTGGCATTTCAAAAGTCGTCTCTGAATCTCCCATTTGAGTATGACTTAACTACTAGCTTCTCATTCTGAAATAATTAAAAAATAAAAAATGAAAACTTAGGGAAGTTGTCTCTGCTAAATCCTTGTCTCATAATTAAAATAACCTTCAGAGTTACTTGATCTGAATTGTACTATGTACAAGTTTAACTGAGCGTACCGAGGGTGGTAAAGCCCCAAAGAAATAAGGTTCTTAGATTTCTAAGGCATTGTTTAAGATGCCAAATGACTCAATAGTAGTGTCGATTCAGGGTGTTTCCGAGCATGGTCTAGATATAAAAGGTTCAAATTCATGTTAGAATTCTTACATTCTATGTCTACTTCTGTTATATTGTCTCTTTAAGCTCTGTGCCTCTAGCAGGCTTTTCAGCTATAGCCCTCCCATGTCTCCGGGACTTGCCCGTCTCTAATAAACCTTATTTTCTCTGCTGCAAAAGCTGCATATATCTCTTCTTTGGTTTAGACACGCATAGGCAGATGGACCCCTTTTCTGTCTCAATAACACAGTTACTGTTGTCTTCTGAATATGTGATTAGTCTATCATATGCCCTGTTTGTACATATCTTGTGACCTATACTTTTATTACTGAAAAGGGCTTCATTTTGGCTGCATAGGTCAATAGCCAAAAGAGACATGGACAGGAGTTTGTAGCAAAGAAAGTGGACGTTTATTTAAGGAGATGGTGCCAAGCCAAGAGAACACAGGTGAGCTAGTGCTCAAAGACCTGGCTCCCTGATGACCTTTAGGTGATAGGTTATATAGGGGAAAACTCATTAGTAACTAAGGGAATTGGGGTCATAGTCTCCACTGATTGGTTGTGGCTAGAGTAGGAGGCAGTTGATCATTGCATCAGGTCTTGATGTCAATCATAGCGTCCTTCTGTCTGGTTTCAAGGGGATGCCTGTTGGGTCCTTCTGCCTTCATGGCTGTGAAGCTGCAAAATGTTATCTTTAGTTTGAAGGAAACTCTTTCTGCAGTCAACAGACCTGAGGCTTTGTTCCTAAGACTGTTTAATGCTGACTTAAGGGCTTAATGATTGAGAGAATGGTCCTGCAGCTTGCAGAAAGATAAGTAAAGATGCAAGCGAGCCCAAGGCCAGTTTGAATTAAGGAGAAGAGAAGAGAAAAAGTAATTTTAAATAAGTAAAGATTTGCATGGTTACATTTTGAAAAGCAGTTCGACCTCACAATTTTTTGATTGAATGCACATTGTTTAAAATTTCTTGCATAAATCAAATTATAGCATCTATACGGTAAATTTCCTTAAATCTACAAATATTTACTTAACAAATCTCTTACAGCTTCTATGGCTTGAGTCATGTAGTCATATAACAATATGTAAAAGAAGACATTGTGCTGGCTGGGAAATTACTGCTCGGCTATCGCCCATGGGAACATACACTCCCTCAAAATAATCTTTTTCTTGCTTCTGTACCCCCATTTGCACAGCCGACCTGTGGGTTGACAGTAAAAAAGAAGAAAAATAGACTTGTGTGTTCAAACAGAATGAAGAATGGGGTTTAGGACTTAAAAATCCTGTACCTCTACATGTCAGGGCTGCTTGATTTGGGGTCTACGTATCCCTGGCAGACCCAGCTGGCTGAAAAAAGAGTGTTTCCTATAACTCACTGAGTTCTGGTGGTCCGTGTGTCTATCGGGGGCTGGCGACTACAACACCATAAGTAATAAAACATGTTTGTTGCCTGTCACATACTTGTATATTATTATAAGATTAGTATCACTGTTAAGTCGTTAGTCAGACATGAGCGATAGGGGAACAAAGAAATGAGGCCCAGCCTAGAAACCACCCGAAGAACACCCTATTGGTCGTTAATGAACCCCTCTTGCCTTCTGAGAGACAAAGGACTGGGGCACCATAAACCTATAGCTAGTTTAATCTGGCCTCAGACTCATACACAGAAAGTACTACCCTCACCTGCCCATAACCCCAGCCTCATTATACTATCATAATAACATATTTATGCACAGAATTTCACGAATCTAATTATAACAGACTGAATTCTGGGTAAGCACATGCGCTGTAGGCAAAGTGTTAAATGGCAGCCAGCTGTCAGTTAAGGTAACCTTATTCACTGATCATCTAGGACCTCCCATCACAGCCCATATATAAACTGACCTCACTTCTGCTTTGTTACAGCCCTCTTCGCTAAGAACCTGCTCCTCCCTTGGAGTGTACTCTATCTTGTATCTTTTCATCTCTCAAATTCCACAGGGCTAAAGCCTTCATTAGCATGTCCCACCTTTTCTAAAATATTCTTTTCATAAATCTTACTTTTTCTAAATCTTGTTGACCTGTAATTCTTTGCTGCATCAGCGGGGAAGAAATGAGGACTCCCTTATGTCACTGGGGCGACATCTGAATTTAGATCGCCCCAGACTGCAACACCACTAGATAATAAGAGGGCATCAAATAACTAATGAGAATTTAATTTTCTTATATATTGTCTTAATCCCCCAAATCTAAGTACCCATATTCTCTGTCTTGCCAGGTTTTAAAGTACTCCCTAAGCATATGTTAGAGAACCAGGGAAACATCATTAACTACTTTGAGGTCACTAGATCATTCAATGTACATTTATTGCTTGAGTATTTCAGGCAGGGTAACAGAAGAAAATATGTTAGATTTTTTAAAACATAAGTTTCAATGTCCAACAAACCAGCAGATATTGGAAAATAAAAATCTAAATCACCATTTTTGGGCTGTAGGTCGCTAAGACTGCATGCTCTGAGAATACCAAAATGAGAAGGTGATTAAAATGATAATCTTTCAGAAGCAGGTGTAACATAGTTTCCATGTCTCTTTTAAGTCAATTTCTATTTCATTTTATTATGGTATTATTTTCACTGTCTTGTTATAACCGCTTATTTACATGTTTCACTTTCAAGCATACAATCTTTTTTATAAAGTATACATATCTATTTTTTCATTTTATGATAGAGTAATATTCTTGTTAAATGAATATGTTTGTTTCATTTTTGTAAATTATAATGATTAGCAGCATTTTTCTGTAGGCTGCTACTGTATCTTAATAGTCTCTGTACTATAGCATCTATGAAAGTGTAAAAATGAATGTAAAGCTCCCATGGTCTCAATCATTAAAACCTTCAAACACTTACATGTTACTTTCTCTCCCCAAGGAATACAGAGCCTCAGAAATGTAGCAATTCAAATTATATATTCGATTTTTAAAAGAATCACAGTAATACTATTTAAATTTAGGTGGTATTTCTTATTTAAAATAAGGTGTACATTCTTTAAATTATGTTCAAGAGGATATAAAATTAAACAATCACAGGGAAATTTTATTTCAATGAAAAAAAAGAAATAGGTTCGTTCTTTCAAAATTAAAAAAAAAATAACATAGGCCAGGAAACCTAACAGCATTAGGATTTTTTTTTTTTTTTTTTTTGGCATTAGGATTATTTAGCATAACCAGGAGCATTATCACATTATCTTAGAGAATATATTTCTGAGCAGAAAATAAATACGAGTGAATACAATGACTATAATTTGTTGAAATCTACATCAAGTTTATAGAAGACCTGGACACACTAAGTGATGTGGGGCGGGGGGGATCCACATGAAGGAGTTAAAACTAGCACATTTCATAGGATCAATGCAGGGATCAGGTGTTACACTTGACAATGAAATAAAAGAAGCAGAGGAAAGCTGGAGAAAAGCCAAGGAGTAGAATTCAAATGCAGGAGTTCTAAGGGCACTCCATGGAGTGAAGCTGATGTTATCCTGTGTCAGTATGTTTGACAGAGAAAACAATAATACATACAGTCACTTGCAAACTTGCAGATGCTCGCCATGTAAATTTTACCTATTCATTATTGAAACTAAACGTGCTCCTAAATTGTATTCACAATGTAGATTAACTGGGGGCATTCATTTGCCTGCTTCAAATATTTGTTCTAAGGATTCAACTTCAGAAAACAAGTCTGCTTGAGAGCTCACCTCTTTTGACCTCTTTATCTCTGAAACTTTATGTACTTTCATGATAAAAGCTCTGAATCAAAATATTGTAAAGGACACAAGGGTGTGTGTGCGTGTGTGTGTGTGTGTGTGTGTGTGTGTGTGTGTGTTTAATATTCCCAAGAGATTACTCTGATTTCTTCTAAACTTTGGGTTCAATTAACCTTTCAGTACCTGACAATCAAGAATGTTTTTTGATATTTAACTTGTTTCTCTCATGTATTTGTTTCCCAAGATGGAAGTTCTCAAGGTGAAGCAGGATAATTAGCCTAGG
Source organism: Eonycteris spelaea (assembly GCA_003508835.1). Classification (NCBI taxonomy): domain Eukaryota; kingdom Metazoa; phylum Chordata; class Mammalia; order Chiroptera; family Pteropodidae; genus Eonycteris; species Eonycteris spelaea. The sequence continues at coordinate 36,983 of PUFA01000602.1, read as the reverse complement.
GATGTTCTACTCCCCTCCAAGATGCAGCTTTGGAATTTTTACTCAGTCCCTTACTCAGCCTTCTTGTTTTGCTTTCAAGTGTGAGACCCCAGCGTGAAAAATGAGCCAAGGCCAGGATTCAAGATAAATGGCCTTGGGCCACCTCCTACCCTCCAAGTGGCATTGGAAAGAAGCCAAGACTTGGAGGAAGGCTGGATAGCCTGAGGACACCCCCCACCCCTAAGAAAGCAAAAACCCATAATTTGGACAGCTCAGGGCAGACTATCTCTGGGCTGCACGCACTTTTCTCTTAAGTGTGTACTTTTGCTTTAATAAACTTGCACTTTCCTACTTGTCATTTGTTGTGTCCTTGCATTCTTTCTCACGGTATAAGACAAGAACCTGGTCACCAGAGCTCCAGGGTCAGGGTCTTTCTTTGGACTCCCACCCTGTCGAGCTCTCTGGCAACAAAGGTAATCCAGTCCAATCTGAAATTGATCCAATTTAATTTAAACTTTCTTTTTTCTTTTACTGATATTTATACGACTCTGTTAATCAGGGCATATATCTTTAGGAAGAAAAAAATGTAGAAAGAAACTATTATTTAAAAGAGGAGATCTGGTTTCCAATTCTGCTACGTAGTGCTGTTACCGAACTGAAAGAGTTAGTCCACCTGGTACTAGTAGAGCCAAACACTAAATACGGAGAATTGCTGTAGAGAAAGATTGGCTATTCCATCATGAATGGTGCCACTGGGGGAACAGGAAGCTAATGCTCAAAAGCCCTTAACTCCCTGATCCAGGGTCTAGAGGCGGGTTTTTAAGAGTTTAGAGGAACAGGTACGTGGAAGCATTGGTGAGGTGAATTTGAATTCTAGGGCCTTAGAACCTGGCCATTTATGGTAAGGGGCGTCAGCACTGGATCTTCTTGAACAATAGGCCATTCATTTCTGAAAGGGTGCTAGTGTTCAAGTTCTGGTTCTATCTTGGTCCTTTGGTTCTGTGGGGAAGGGGGGCTGGGTGTGGGTGGGAGGTGAAACTTTGGTTCCGGTTTAGCTAGAAGTCAAAGTTGTCTCCTCTGCACATGCATGAACTGGAGTTTTGGTCTTTTTGTCTCTGAAAAGCAACTTGGTATCTTGTTAAATGGGAGAGGAACATTTTGAGCTGTTTCTGTGTGTGTGAGTGCTTAGGAAATAATAACTATCACTGCTGATTGAGGGTCTGCTGAACACAAAGCAGTATTTTGTTTTGTTTTGTTTTAATTTTAGCAAATGAATCATTGATCCTAACCCCACTCTCACCATTCTCATCTTTGAATTACAGCTCCAATGCCACTATGAACCAGACATCTTTCCTGATTTCCACTCCCAGTCAAATGTAGTCACTTCTTTTGCATGGTCATAACACATTACTTAGTCAAACATTTAGTGCCTATTTATTTCTACCTTATTTTATGATTAGTGTTGGCACTTTTTTTTTTCATACTAGACAGTAACCTCACAAAGGTAGTAAGTGTCAGAGTTGGAAACCAAGGCCAACATTTTTTCCTTTTTTCTTTTTCATGGTTATATTGCCAGTATTTGCCTCAATACTTAGCCCAAATTAAACACTTAATACATGCTTTTAAAAATATATATATTTTGTTAAGTGAAATTAAGCAAGAAAGACAGTACAAACAGCTTTCTCTGGAAAATATTAGAGCAAACAGAAAGAGTGGGCCATATGGCACAAATAATTTATTTACCTTCATTTAGAGCAAAGTGCACTTTTGTGCAGGTATAAATTACATCGCCTTGGAAGAGCTAACTCTCAAAGACGCTTTTTGCATTTGACATGTTGCTAAACTCCCTTTCAAACTAACAAGGGAGCTTTTAAAAGTTGTCGTAATAGAAAAATATCAATAGAAGCCCAACATGTTTCTATGCTACATATTAACAATGCCAATCATTCAGCAGTGATGCAAAAGAGAAGAGGAAGAGGGACAATTGCGTTGGTGGAGGACACCCACGGAATTCTCAGTTCACACCCAATTTGCCAAGACATAACCATTTTAGATAGAAGTTAAATGATGTCTAGGGCACATGTTCTGTGATTAAGTACAACTTGTAAGAGATTGTTGCAGTTGTTGTTCATTCAATTTTCTTGTAGAAGCAAATATATTAGACACCTTCAAAGATCAAAAAAAGTCTACAGTTTTTTTTTTTTTATCATACTTCTCCCATAAATATCATCTACTACTATCTCCTTGAAGTATCAAGAATACATGCTATGCTGGTTAAGTGACCTCAATGTTGCCTTCAAGTGGCAAAAACCTAAATAAGCATCACTGCCTCAAAGAAGACTCAGCACAGAGGTGTGACCGAATATTCATTTTGCCTTAACTTAACATAACTTGATAAGACCCTCCTTCAGGATACCCCATGGTCCGTGGGAAATCAGGTTAGGGGAAGAAGGCAGAGTGTTGCAGTTCTCATTTCTTACATCAGAAAGCTTAAGATACTTCCTTACAGTAACCATTTTTTTCTAAATACAGAGGACACCTTATACTTATGCAATGTAATATATCAATTGTATCTCAATAAAGGTGAGAAAAAAATGGACAAAGAGGTTCTCACAGTTATCTCTCATGGTACATATAACATGTTCATTATAGAGGCAGATCACTAAGTTTCCTGTGTACCTTTAGTATTCATGCATAGCGAGCAGAGTCCCATTATTTTTGTAAATACACAAAACATAAAAGTAGTTTATTAACAGACACATTAGAAATAATCTACCCCAAAAATTCTTTTCTAGAGCATTTTAAAAGATCAATTGATAGTCTTGAGCGAATTCATTATAGCTGATTTTTTAAATGTAGCTTTAATTAGGATGTCAATTATTGAGGCCTCCAAGCAGCAAAGTTCATTTGATCGTGTTTCAGATTTAGCCTCACGTATCAAGAACACTGATGAAATTCTGAAGAGCAGCAGTGAAGATGGATGGAAAGGAAAACAGTTAACTTTGTTTCTTGGGTCTCTGGTTCTATTAAGTCCTAACATTTGACCTGTCACTAAAGAAGGGCAAAGTTTAATGAATTAGTTATTTTAGAGGCTAAGTAATCTTCCTCTTTAGAGACTTTGAACTAAAAATGTCCCTATGTGAGATAACAGATTTAAGGATAGGGCAAAATGGACTTTTTTGAAAATGAACGGATAAAGAAATACATAAAACTGCATTAAATTATAAAACACCGATTTGTGACCTGGAGTGCAATAGATGAAACAGCATACATATAAAATTAAATATATATTAATATATCATATAATTAACATTTATTAAATATTTACTATGTGCTGGATATTGTCCTAAGTACTTTATATAGGTCATGTATATAATCCACATCAATTCTTGATGAATGAGGCATATTATTATTGTCATGAGAAATGATGGAAATAAAATGCACATCTATTATAGTTTGGTGAAGATTATATAGCTAGTCAGTGACAATGCTAGTATTTAAAGACAGAATTATCTGACTCTAAAATGCAAGCTCTTACCTAATATGATACACTGCCTCTTCAAGAAAAGTGTATATGAATACCAATGTTTAGGTGCCTGGCACTAAAGAGCACTTAGTGAATGTAAGATACTATACTAAGTGTAGAGTCATGAGCTGAAAACCATCCCTACTCTCAAAAAAAACTAACATTGTGTTGGGAGAATAAGATATGGGCATAAATATTTGAAATGTAAGCCTGTGCATGATGACACTTTGAGAGGTACAGACACAGTGCTATGGGAGCTCAGAGAACGGAGAGATAATAGGTAGTTGGGCAGGTTGAAAAGTATTTCACATGAAAGCTTAAAAGATGAGTACTCTGCCAATGGTTAAGCACAGGTGGGGATAAGGAAGGAGCATTATTTAAAAGGGAATAGATATATACAAATAAGTGGGAATGAAAGAATAAGGACATTGAAAGAAGAGAAAGGAGTCTAGTTTGGTTGGAACATGAGTATATATATTAACCAATTAGCCAGAAAGAAAAGTGTAGAAAGATCAAGAAGAAAGTGTAGGCCAAAACGTGGCGAAATGTGACTGCAACTAAATTTCTTTCAATAAATAATGGGAGACAGCTGGAGCTTCTTAATGGTAGGACCATCCATAATCAGTGTTGGAATTTAAAAATGAAAAATATGGTAGCTGCCTGAGAATGGGCCGATAGCGGAAATTTAGGAGAGGGAAAAAGAGATGAAGTTTTACAGCAGTAGTCCAGGAGATGTGTTTTTTTTTTTTGTAGCCTTACTGTAAAGAATATGAAGATGAAATATTAGGAAACTCATTCTTGTGAATTCTTTTTAAGATATCTCAAACCTGACAAAAGGTCTTCACAGAAACCTGGTGAGAGTTTCAATATGAGTAGTGAAGGGAAATAAAATAGAGTTTTGCCACCCTAAAATATGACTTTTGGGGGATATCGATTTGTTTAAGCTGGTTGTTTTCAGAAAAAACGAAAGACTCAAGAAAGTCTTTTACCTCCCCCTTACCTGCCTAAAAGAATTCAGGTAAAAAAAGTAGCTCCAGGAAGGAAGTTATCATCATAGATAACTATATTTTAATATGAATTGTGGCAGACAGGGAAGAACATGTAACAACTATTTGTTAAATTCCCCTCTGTGTCTCACTGTTTCTGGGTGGCTGGCCAAACATTTGTTTACCAAATGTTTGCTTTTTCTCATCTACCTGTGAATTGCCTACCTTCCCTCTGAAGTCCAAACCACTACTCTTCTTTCTCCTAAGTTCAAGATGGTATATAAGTCTCAACTGCCCAGTTTGTCCTGGGGTACCCCCATATGTACATCCATGATAAATTTGGTTCTTTTCTCTTCTTAACCTGTCTCATATCAATTTTATTATTAGATTAAACATAAGAACCTAGAAGAGTAGAAGAAAAAATATTTTTCTTCTCTTATAGCAGAAAATCTTCATTTGCCCTACTCTTTTTAAAATAACTTTAGTTAACTAAAAAAGAGCTCTGTATCATAGGAAAAGGTGGAAACTTACAGAGGGATGAGAATGCTCTACAATGTATGCTAAGAGGAATTATCAGGAGGAAATAGCAGGAGAGGATAAGAACTATCTACTACAAGGTCAAAGAAAACAGAAAACAAAACAGAAAAGGAAAATCTTTAAAGTCTTAGAGGCGTGCAACCTGCTAAATTGTTCTATCATTGCTTCTCTGACTTTTGGGCCCTAACATTTAGAGCGATTTGACATTGCTGCACATGAGACAGAATGTGTTCTAAAACAAACAAGTCCCTAAATGACAGATTTACTATTTAGATTGTTATCTGCCAAAATCATGAAGTGACAATTCCAAATCACATTAAGAAGCTCCCTGCTATTATATATTTCATATATATATATGTGTGTGTGTGTGTGTGTGTGTGTGTGTGTGTGTGTGTGTGTATCTACATATATATGTAGATACATAAAATATTATATATATGTATATATACAAAATATTTTATATATGTATATATACCATATATACATAAATATATATATATATATATTTGGCAGAAAGTAAAAGCCAACTCTACCTTGGGCCTGAACTGATCTGTACCATATCTGGGAGTACTTTAAGATGCCCAGAAATCACACTACCTAAGTGCAGAATTTAATGTGCTTGGAGGGTCCATAGGCATCTGCACGTCCATATTTACTAGTGCCAATTTCATTTGCCCAACTCATACTCCTGGAATTTTACTCACTTCTTGTTTTATCTTTCAATTATTAGTTGGGATTGGAGAACAAAAAAAAAGAAACTAGCTATCTACTTATTGAACATCTACTATGTGCTTGCTGTAGAATGTATTGCATTAGCCTTCATAGCAATTCCATGACAATTATATAAAATCGCCATATCACAGATATAGAAACAAATTCAAATACTTTATCACTGGTCCCAGACTTCACATATAGTTAATATGAGAGCCATTGAAGTCTTACTACAAAGAGAACCCAATAATATGGTTGCCTGACCATGAATATCAGCACTGCTTAAATATCTTTCCTACAGAATCCCTTATACCAGTTCAGGACCTTTGGCTTCTGCAAGTTAATTCAAATTTATTATATTCCCTGTTGGGCATTCTAACTCACTAGGCTGACAACTCTCCTTTGAGGATCATACCTTTACCCTGAATGGTACCTCAGCTCTAGACCCACCTATTCCTGATGTATATTTCCCTCTCATGTGGCCTACATTTAATTCCCAGTGTGCTTTACTTATGAGCTCACATGATAAACCATGTGATAAGCTTTTAGCACTTGGATTTCAATGTCATTAAAAAGAGTTCATTTGTGATTATAAACACAATTTGTTTTGCTTGGGTGCTAGGCATTGCTAGAGGACTCATGCAGGCTGACAAATTATAATCCAAACTCTGTGTAAAGAAATGATTCATATGACAAAAGTATATTCACTTTTGATGTCTTCTTTATGTCTTGGAAACCGAGAATCTATATTTTATTCATTGAAATTACTATTGTACCAAATGTTATTTAAAGTCTATATTTGTTTCCTACTTTAAAGCCTATAGTAAACAACCAGTAGGTATTAATATCATAGTTAGGAAATTCTTTTCAAAATTGTTTGGTAATATTTTATTGTCCAAGAGCTCCAGAAGAATGGTCCCCATCTGTTGAGGTGTGCATTTTTCAGTTGTGGATGCTCACAGGCCTTTTATCTGTAGACACAAATCTACTATGCTTCCAAGATTCACTAACATGCTGTGGGAATCAGTGGAATGGCAGGTCACACTTGGAATGCATGTTCACTGAAGAGACATTCTTTTTTTTTTTAATTCTCACCTTTTAATAATTGGTTCTTCTAACTGGGCTAATAATCCAATAAACAAAGACAAATTAACAGGAGAAAAACAACAAAGTTTATTATGGCTGTACATTCCAAGGGTGTCATTGGATATGAGACCCCAGACACATCAAGCAGCTGAAATTTATATGCCAGTATGAACAAAGGAGAAAAAGGGCAGGGGTCTGAGCTTTCAAAGGAAATAGGCAATTACAGGCAGCTGAGGAAAAACAGAACACACAGGGCAGGCAAATTCCTGCCAGGCAACCCAGAAACAATGGGACATAGAGGAGATCTAGTTAACAGGCTCCTGCTTGGAGCCTCTCTATTTAACATACTAAGGTGAACATGTTAACATTTCCTTCTTGGACCATGCCTTTCCATCTGACTCTTGTAAGAAGGAAAGGAGGAGGGTCAAAGGTTCTTTTTGATTCTTTTGTTTCTTAGTAGCCAGCTTAAAATTAATATCCTAAAAGGCACAGTTCTGAGGTGGCAAATTTTGGTTCCCTTCATTATGAATATTAGTACGAATGGGAGGCAATATATGGTTGGGGAAAGATGATGAACTTTGGAATCGAAACATTTATGTTTGATTCCCCATCTAACACTTGCAAGCTATGCAACCTTAGGCACATTATTTATCCTCTCTGAGCCTCAATTTTCTCATCTTAAAAAAGGGGATATTAATAGCTAGATACACCTCAACAAAACTGATATAAGGACTGAAGAAAAGGAAATAATTACTGTAGAGAACCTAGTATGATGCCTTTAGTAGTCACTTAACAATAAAATTTATTAATGATTAAAAGTAAAGTACAACACTAAAGGTCAAGGACAATAGCTAAATCTTAGGACTCCAGTCAAAAAACAATGTTGAGTATTTTCCATTTGTTTAAAAATAAAACCGTACACTTATATACAATGTCATATCAGAGCAGGTTGATTTTTTTTGTAATTAGGCTTTTTATTCTGCAAAAAAAAATATGTCTAAACTTGACTTGACATTTTAAAGCCTTCCACAACATAACCCTTGAAGACAAAAATAACCCTCAAAAGTTCCCAGGTTAAGGTTTGAAAAAAATTCTGATCTCAGATCCCTCCATGATAATAGTTAGCTTACATTCCCATAGAACATACACTTTCCCCTGCAACACAGAGAAATCACAACAGCAGCAACAACAAACACATCCTGAATTTCGAGCCAAAATATAAATGTTTTGGGCTCCATAAAAACATGAATTATGAAGTGTGGATTTCTAAATACAATTTTTTAAAAAAATAAGTGTATATTTTAAAAGCATTAACAAAACTATCATTTGAGTGAAACTGGGGCCGAAACTAAAGGAAGTTGATGATATGTACACTTTGGAAACTATTATGTGGTTTCATGGCCCCAATGATTTTTTTTTCAAGATATCTTTGTTGCTAAAGAAGAAACATATCAAGTGTCCCACCGAGTAGACATAGGCACGCAAAGAAATCACACAAAATGTTTCCTGAGTGTAGCCTAACGTTTGATAATTCAATTATGCACAGTTTAGGAAGGTCGTTTTCTTGAGTTCTCTATTTTTTTTTTTCCTTGTAAGAGAAGCAAAGACACTGGCGTTGGCTCTTAACCTGAGCATCAAAACTTTCTTTTAAGTTGTTTTATTTAAAAACAAAACAAAAACACTCAAACTTGTGTAATTCGCTCTGTCAGGACTGTATGCTGTTTAGAATATAGAAGGATTATAAGAGCTGATTTTACTTTGTGAAAACTGATTAGCCAAACCTCTGAGGACTTCTTAATTGTGCTATGGTAAAATATAAGATTAGCATAGCAATTCCTTCATCAAATGAATTTACTGTTAACATATCAAATTAGTGATCCTGTTAGCTGCTATTCCAAGATAACAAGATAATTCTTTAAAACGGTGGGAATTCTTACATTCTATTACTGTTAATTAGCCTTTCTCATCCCGCAGAAAGATTTTCATTAAGGATTATCATAGTAGATTTAATACTTCTAAAAATGGCATTTTTCTGCTTGGTTCAATATCTCATATTCTTTATGGTACGTATGTCTTATTGTTCTTTCATTTTCAGTCCAACATCATAAAGAGGTCATCTTAATTTATCATATGCAAATATATGCGGGTGTTCTAGTAGAGCAGAAAATTGTGTTAGTTTAACACCAGAAAGAGACTCATTTTAAAGTATTTCTTGTCCTAGGGACCACCTTCTATTTTTCCTGTTCACTCTTGGTGAGAACTATCATAGAGTTAAGAAAAGGGACTTTGAAGCCAGACCAAGAGAGTTGCATCCCATCTTTGATATTTGCTAGCATCTCTCTATGCCCCAACTTCCTCATCTGTAAAATAATACTAACTAAGGGTTAATAATACTAACAGGTATAATAATAGTCATAGGTTTGTAATGAGAATTAAATGAGTTAATATTTTAATTTAGGAGACTACCTGATACATAGTAAGTTTATATAAGTTTTGTTAAGTAAAATCAATTCTATTGCCACGTATAACTACCATCATCTTTTCAAAGGAAAAATTTATTCCACTCTCCTTACATCTCTTGTATCACTTCAATGCTTGCGCTATTTTATTTTCTTTCTGTGCCAGAGGTCAACTATGTTCTTTTTGGGAGACATATGAACCACTATCTATGGATGTTAAAATTTGGAGAATTAATGTCAAGCAATAGGTCCATTCCCCACCCTCACACATTCTACAGCAGTTGCCTAATACTATTGTTCTGAGCTACTTATTTCTCAATGAATATAAGTCATGATCACAAAATATCTGTATTAAATTAAGTACAATGGTAGTCAAGTTAGAGTCTATATTCATAATCAGACTATCTTCTTAGTAGAATTATTTTTTTTTCACAAGCAAATACGTTGCTATTAAAAGTTATAAAAAATAAAAAGACCCAAAACAATATCCTAGCTTTATTTTGTTCCAAGTTTTTGACAGAATACTATTCAGTTTTAGATTTGCTATCTCACTGAGCATTGTAATTACTAAGAATCAGCAAAAAAAAAAAAAAAGAATCTGGGACAAGGAAGCAGAGGGGAGAGTTTATTATGTAAGGGGAAAAGATTGAGTCATAAATTGGTTAACTACAAAAAAAAAAGAATTCCAAGCCAACTAGGATAGGTATACAAACTGTGTAGAACTGGTTAAAGGGGAGCAGACTTTGTTACCCCAAACCACGCCATTTTTGGATATTGATTATTTTAAGCTGGTTATTTTTAAGAAATAAAACACAAGAAGAATGTTTTATCTCCCCCTATCCATCTAAAGGAATTCATATAGAAAAACCTGCTCTAGGAAGGGAGCTGTCTTATTAGTTATCTATATTTTAATATGCAGTAAATGTGGCAGGCAGGGAAGAACCCAGGGCAGTCTGTTAGACTCCTTTATGTGTCTCATTTTTTTCTGGGTAACTCAGAAAGAATTTGTTTACCAAATGTTTGATCTTTCTCATCTGCTTACAAATTGCCTACCTTCCCTCTGAAGTCCAAAGCACTACCTCCTTAGTCCTTAATGGCAAATAAAACCTCAACTGTTCAATTTGTCCTAGGTCCCTTGTTCTTATGCAACCTCTGTATGTAGATATGTAATTAAATATGATTTTCTTCTGTTAATCTGTCTCATGTCAATTTGATTATTAGACAAGCTAGAAGAAATAAAATTAAAAAGAGGGAAATTTTTCCCCTCCCTCCCATGATCAACCACCATTTCTGAGTAACTCTATTTTTCCTAAGTACTACGCAGATGTTAGGATGTTAGGTACAGTGAATGTTTATGACTTCAGTGGTTCTGGCACATTTAAAAGGTGTTATGGATGATTTGATTTATTTTCTAATGTTATTTAAAACTCATGTTAATTTTAAAAAATCTAACTAACTCGGAACATTAAGATATGTACCCTACTTGTGTACCTACTACCTCATCATTTCTAATAGCCAAGAACTATAATCAGTCTTACTGTTCATCAAAGTTAAGAGATAAATGGTGTTACAGTGAATACTACATAGCAAGGAGAATAAGCAAATGATTCTATGTGCAATAAAATGAATGAATCTCATAAACATAATGTTGATTGAAACAAAAAAAATATTTTCTAAAGATTCTAACAAAAATGCCTAAAGGACTTAGAAGGATATTTCTAATAAGAAATGAACAATTCACTTTTATTTACTTAAGGAATAAGCTGACCTCTGATTTCATAGTTCACAAGTTACTTTAATTATCTGAATAGCTGGCTTTTACAAGTAAGAACCATTCTGTTTTATGGGACACCATTATTACATTTTCCCATTAAAAAAAAAACCCTCAAAGTCACTATCTGTATCATGAATTTTAGTTAATTAGCATCTAAATGGTTGAGGGAAGCATTATCAAAGAGTTTAAAGAAGAACAGAAATTAAATTTTTTTCAAGTTACACTCTAGTTTCTGTAGTTTCTACATTCCTATTTTCAGATTATTTCTTTTTAAATCCCTTAAATGAATATTGATGATCTTGCTAAGTATGAGATATTTCATAAGGAACTATAAAAGCTTATTTACAAAACAAATATTTTCTTTAAAGTTTTCAGAGGCAAGCATAATGTCTATCAAAAAGTGTTTATCTATATCATATGCATAGTAATGGTATACAGTGTAACTCACCACTCCGATGTATCTTAAATTTCAGTTGAAATCTCAGGCATTAAGAACAATTAAGGTTGTCAGATACTTAAAAGGCTTACCTAATAAAAGTACCTCAAGTAAAAAGCACCCACTATGTAAGAAACAATTGTATCTCTAACACGGTTTTAAGTTCATAAACCAGTAAAAGAATCAGTAATTAACAAGAAATTAGTAGACTTAATTATGCTGCACTTCACTTAGTAGAATACAATCAGAAGGAAACTGACTAGATAAAAAATATTGTTGATAGATAATGTTCTTATTTACAGAGGAAGGGTGTCACATAACAATGCCTAATTCCATCTAATGTTTATTTATTTCAGGCGTACCTCATATCACACTAGTAGTTGAAATTTTTGGACATTAAAGTACATATTTTATAAATCGTGTACCTTTCTTTAAAATTTCTATCATGTAAATTACATTAGCTTCTTAATCAAGAATACAGATGTAAATTATATCACTTTGTATTCCATATCCACACCACTTTTCTTGAGACTGAATCAGAGGCACAGGACTTGAAAGTTAGTTTAAAGTTTGACAAAAATTCACTAATTCAAACTTGAAGAATTTAAAACTTGTAATCATTTGGAAAGTTTCCGGGTTTATTTATTTAATTCATCATTTCTTTCCACAGTGCATTTATCAATTCTGTAACTTTTCCCAAAAAGCATAAATTAACTCTGTAAAATATTATAGAATGTTATTACAGAACACATGACTTTTATGAATTTCAGAAGCACACATGAAATAATAAATAATAAACAAATGTGATATCCTTTTCATTTTGTTTGGGTTGTTTTCTAATACATATATATCTATATGTATATATAGATATATATGTATACACATAGATATATATTTATTTATCTATAATTTCTAAAACTATACACTTTGGGACAAATAAAAGGCATTTGAAAATGACTAGGTAGAGTACAATTTGTTGTTCAAAGTTTGACACCTGAGGGGTCAGATTCAGAACCTTGAACTTATGAACAACTCTAAGTTAATCAGCCACAGAATAACAAATAACATATGAATGTTTAGACGACTGTCTTTTTACTCCAGTTTCAAAGTCCCGTTAAGGCCTTTACTAAGAAAACAAATTTCATTGTATTTGTGAGGCACATTTTGAGCTGCCTTGATTGAATAAGTCAAAGTGAATTCTTTAAAAACACCTCATAACTTTTTTAAAAATACGAACTAGTTCCCCCTGAACTGATGTGTTTTAATGAGATTTTACTACAAGTTGCCAAATTAGCATAAAAATGCCTTATACTGTAAAAAAAAAAAAAGAATTCAACCAAGTATAATTTAAAATCTAGTTGGCTTTATTAAGTGATTCATGAATCAGGCAGCATCTCATCTAACTAACAAGTGAAGGGCTCTCTAAGGGGTTTTACAAAGTGGAAGGTTTTACAGGAAAAAAGGATGGGAGAAGGGAGTATTAACAAAAGAAAGTAAATAATTATTTTTGGTCTGGGACACCTTTTCTTTGGGGGAAGAAAAAGGAAAGGGTTTTTATCATGCAGGTAGTCTCTTCCTTCATTAGGAGATAGAAGGGGCCCATGCTGAAAGGTTACTTTACAGGTACTTGGCTAGAAAATTCCAGACTGGTTAATTGAGATTGTTTCTGGGAGACCCTGAAATTGTGATTAGATCAGGTATTAATTCTAAGTTTGGTACCATGAGCCTTTAGCACAAATTATGCCATTTGGGTCTTTGTTTTTCTTTAACAATGTTAAACCCTACATTTAAGTCATATCCTGAAACAGCAGTTCTCAAAAATTTTTTTGATCTATGATCTCAAAACTAGACTTAAACATCAATCAAATAGACAATCATTTCGAAGATACTTTTCGAAGAATGTGTGTACCTTATCCGACAACTAAACTAACCCCACTATTATTATCAAATTATACTAGAAAGAAATATATATTTACTATTACGTTGTCACATTAGAGTCCAGCACAGAACCACCCAAAGAAACTTCATGGAACAAATTGAGAAACACAACTTAAGAATTTTCCTCATACATTCATAAAAATCAAGAGAATAAAGCAGAAAGATCAAGTGTTTCCCTACCTACCTGTGGTTGAGGATGCATCCAGATCTCCACAGTTGTTGTCTCTTTCATGGGAGTGTGAGATCTTACAACCTCCTTCATTGGCTTTAGAAGAGAAAAAAAATAGAAGTATTTTTTAAGTGGTTTGTTAAAAGCGAAAAAGAGTGCACTGTACACATGCATCAAACACAGGTAAATGAAACAGTGCCTGGGTAAATATCTTTTTCTAAACATCATAGCTATTGAGCATTTCCAATGTGATAGGCACAGCTCTAGGTACTGAGAATAAAAAAGAAAAACAATTTTTTTCTCATTGAGTTTACATTCTAGTGTTACCTTTATGAGTTCCATTAAATATATAAATGGAATTACAAAGGACAATTTAAAATATTTAAATGACTGAATTAAGCTAGTGTAATGATGCAAATCTTTACTTCTTTAAAAAAGTGACTTTTTCTGTTCTTGCTCCTTGATTCAAACTGGCCTTGGGCTCACTTGCATCTTTTCTTATCCTTCTGCAAACTGCATGACCATTCCCTCAATCATTATTAAGCCTTTAGGTCAGCTTCAAACGTCTTAGGAACAAAGCCTTAGGTCTGTTGACTGCAGAAACAGAGTTTCCTTCAAAGTAAAAATAACATTTTGCAGCTTCACACCCATGAAGGAAGATGGATGCTACCAGCATCCTCATGAAACCAGACAGAACGACACCATGATTGACATCAGGACCTGATGCAATGATCAATGCTTCTCACCCTAGCCCTGATCTATCAGTAGAGCTCACAACTCCGAATCCTTTAGTTATTAACGAGTTTTATCCTATATAATCTATCCCCTAAAGGCTATCGGGGAGCCAGGTCTTTGAGCCCTAACTCACCTGTGTTCTCTGGGTTTGACGCCATTTCCTTAAATAAACCTCTACTTTCTTTGCTGCAAACTTCTGTCCATGTCTCTTTTGGCTATTGACCTGTGCAGGCAAAATGAACCCCTTGAGTTTGGTAACACTGGAGTTTTTCAGTTCAATGCTTTTACAACTCAATGGCTTCAATAGCTTCTTGCATTTGGGAATTCACAGTTGTCTGATATTAAAGTCTACCCTGTGTGTGCCACTGTTAGGTAGCTAGTCAGATATAAGTGACAAGAGGGAACAAACAAATAGGGGCCCAGGCTAGAGACCACCCAAAAACACCCCAATGATCAAAGTTATAACAGCTAAGTGTCAATAAATATGACCTCACTCTCTAATCACCTAGGAATACTTTTAGAACCACCCATTATAGCCTAAATATAAGGCAGACATTCCCATTTCTGGGTCCTTTTTGCCCTCAGGTCTCTCCTTCTTTTTTGCCCTTTTGGGTTCTCTCTCTCTTTTTTGTGGACTTTTGTGGACTGTTTGCCCTTTTGTAGCCATTCTGGCCCATTTGTGTTGGTTATGGCACTGGGACCATGTGCCTCCTTGGGACATTATTTCTCTTTCTAAAACATTTTTAATTAAGGTATTAAATCTCAATGACCTGTGATTCTTCACTGCATAATTTGAGAAAGAATCGAGGAAAAATGTTAACTAAATGTCTGCTCCGTTATTATCCCTCTCCCACACCCTTACTGTTAGGACAACAACAAACTCTGATCAGCCCCAACAGTGACATCACCACACCACAAATTTGCTATAATACAAAGATATTTAATAGATGTCATAAATGCTAATAAATTTATGAACTAATACACAAATATTAAGCTACCAACCCAGAATAATTATCAAGTTCTTGAAAATATGATGTCTGTATCCATTTAATTTTCCTCAAGACATAAAATACATTCTGTTTTTAAAATATTGAATCTATACTATACACATTTCCTACATATGTGATTTTAAAATATGGAGTAAAGGATTTGACATCATTTGATCTATAAAAGCAAGATATTTTTCAAGAGAGCTAAGAAAACCCAACTTAGAGATTGTTGTTAAGTTTTTTTTGCTGTGATAGCAGAGTTAAGTAGTAGTGACAGAGATCTTATGTCTCTCAGGACTTCATATTGCTGTTTGATGTACTGCACATTATAGTTATGCAGGATACTGAAGAGGAGCAGAATTTACTACCCCAAAATTTGTCTCTTTAACATAAAAATTATTTTAGGTTGATTATTTTTAAGAAACCCTAGACTAGGAAAAAGCACTGAAAACAGTAGAAATTAACCAAGTGCAAAGGATGTTTACATTTTCAAAGGAAAATCTCCTTTTGTAAGGGTGTCTCCCTCTCTGTACCAGTAACAGAAGGATGACTAAATTTCTAGAAACTCTTGTTTATGGAGAAGGCTATGAACCTAAATCTGTATGCTTTTTCTGAGAGACTCTCATAACTGGATCCCCCCCCACCTCCAACACCTTCTTTGATCTTTAGATAAAGACAATATTTAAGTTGATTGCTTGGGCCATTTCAGAGAGTTATTCAGTTTTTTGGGGGGGAAGTATTTCTCATGTATACAGGAGATATAACAGTTATTAAACTTCTGTTTTTCTCCTCTTAATCTGTCTTTTATTATATAGGGTCTCAGCCAAGAACCTATAAATGTAGAGGGAAAATTATATTTTTCCTCCACATAGTCGAGTGCCTGATATACTCATATAGCCTTGCTATCACGGATTGTTTTCTTTATTTTTACTACCAGTGCATGCCCACTATGTCAAATCAAGAAAAGAAGAGACTGTCAGATTTCACACATCACACTTTTAAGGCCCAGTTGAGCAAGAATTATTTTATTATCAGGTTAAATAGCAAATTGTATTTATTATGTAAAGACACTATGCCCATAACAGAAAGAATACAATACACATTGATATTACCAGACCAAGCGCTCATTACGATCTTCTAATTTATAGGGAAGCAAGTCAGAAGAATTAGAATATTTAAATGGAGCATACATATTATCATAGCAGAATTTCTTTAGAAAAAGTTTTTTAAAAAGGAAATAAGGCTGTGACCAAAGTATGTCTGTGAATGGCTCATTTGTTAGCCATGCAGAGAAAACCACTTCCTGATGATTTGAGTTAATTAAATTATGTTTGCTTACAACAGCCAAATAAAATGGGTCTAGAGAAAATAAACTTAAGATGATTAGCCTTTCAGCAAGTACAGTTACTCGAAAAGTTGAAGACATTGAGAGCTACATCAATAGTGAATTTTTTTAAAAAGGTAAATAATTTTGAGTGGGTTTCCTTGTCTTCTTTATGAGTTAACAGATGTTACCAACAAAGTTTAGTTGCTGTCAATTACTTGAGGAAGCAATCCTAAATTTGAAGTGATTAAAGAATTTTCTATGGATAGGGTCGGGTAGGGTATGGTAGGGTAGTGTAGGATAGGGTAGGATAGGGTAGGGCAGGGCAGGCAAGATAAGTCAAGATAAGATAAGATGAGTTGAGATGAGATAACATAGGATGATAAGATAAGATAAGTTAGGATAGTCTATGCGGAACAGAACAGGCAAGAATATTTTCAAAGAAGTTGAGGAAACACTAATTTAGTAAAATCTGAAATGGGATCTGCTAAGAAGCATTACATCTAATGATGGATAAAATATATGTGGCACAGAAAAAAATCAGTTGGACAAATTTACAAGACGTGGAGAAATGTAAGATATTCAAAACCTATGGTTATTTATTGTATTATACATCGGCAGGTACTTTGTGAAAAATATTTGCTTCTATCAGTGTTATTGAACTTTACTCGTTATTGTGGTGGAACCATTGTCATTCTGTGAAATCTTGTCAGAAATACAGCTGAATATCCTGACTCGCCCTACCACACAGCAGTTGGATAGCTTAGCTGTAGCAAAGTTTTATTGAGATTTTTTGTGCTCGGAGCCAAGAATGAAATTTTGCTGAATGAGAAAAAGCACCCTTGACCACTCTTATAAAACACTGAATCACTCTTGAAACCAGTGTTTGCTACAGACTTGATAATGTATCTTAAAATCAACGTAATATTATAAGGTAAAAAAGGTGCTTATATACAAAACTTATACTGCAGTAAATTCATTTTGAAGATAACTAAAATTGTTTGAATCACAAGTAATGTTAAGTTTTTTTATACACTCTAACACTATAGAAGTTAAAACAAGAAGCACAATCTCCATCCCCACATGAATGTGCAATGGGTTGCAACAAATATGCAATTGAGGAGCTTTTACTTAACTTTCAATTAGAATTGATTAACCTTCAATATAATGGCAGGTTAAATGGAGACTACAAAGAATCTAATAGTATTCTTTACATGCTTACCAAGACATAGATATGTTGAGCTGAAACTATATGCTTGTACACTGATATAAATATTTGGCAGTACCTATCATGTGTAAAAAGACATTTTCAGAGATCAGATACAAAAATCCATTTATCTCATGAGTAAGTCTGTGTTACATAAAATTTGATTATTTAAATATGATCAATTGAGATTTTGTGATTTTTTTTGTTATGCAAATACCTATTCTGGCCTTTTGCAGAAAAAGTTTATTGACCCCCGATCTAGGGGAAAAGGAAAGATAGACTAATAACAATGATTTGAGGGACAAGTGTATGAAATAAGTAAAGTGTGGTAGAATTTAGATGCAAAGGGTGAAGAGGAAATTTTTTTTCGGCAGAGAGAACAGTATAGTCCAAGGCAGGGAAACCCAGCATGTAGTCGGTATGACTGGAGTACTAGGAATATGTAGCTTAATGATGGGACAAATAAATGAGACAATGATTTAAGCACATACTCTTGATGAACTTGCAAAGTTAGCTAATGATTTTATAGTTTACAATAAGTAAAGTAGAAATATTCAAAAGTATGTGAGCAAAGTGTTGGGTACTACAAGAATTTCTAAGCAGATTTGTGCTCAGGTCTCAGATTTAACTTTATTTTCAAACCAAGTCTATTAGAGTTGTATTTCTCATGCACATGTTAAGCATCTGATTTAAACATTATCTGTCAACTGTGAGTAGTTTTATGTCAGTCTGTGTTGCCTTCTGTCAAATGTATAATGTCACATTCAAATGTCCTTTGAATTAATTAAAGATGATATTTTAGGTGGTTAAATATTTAAAGCTATGTGGATGTATTTTGTCCATTTAAATTTGGCAACTAAACATCTTATTGTATAATATGCTTCAATATTGTAGGGGTTCAGAATGAGTCACCCTAAGATGTGACTCTTTGGTATGCAGATTATTTTGAGTTAAAAGTAACCAATACCTTGCAAGCTCAAGAGAAATTTCAGCTCCTCTTTAACTACCTAGAAAAATTTAAATGAAGGGTCTTGCCCATAATAAGATATTACTAGAGATAACCCTCTCAACCTATCTATAGGACAGGGCAAAATACTAAATACTGAACCTCTTCTCTTCTTGTCACGCTGCAATAACTCTCGAAAGTCTCATGGTGTCTTACTTCATCTTTAGCTCAAATGACATATATGTATATATACATATAATTTTCCCTTCCTGTCTCTAAACTTCTCATGTATATGGGGTTCCATGTGTCTGCATGTATTAAATTTGGTTATTTTCTCTTGTTAATCTGTTTCATGTAGATTTAATTATTGGACCAGTCAAAAGAACCTAGGATAATAAAGAAAAGTTTCTTCTTCCTCCACAATATTCAAATATTAGACATAGTTTATTTTGTTCAAAAATAATAACTTAATGATAAAATAACAGTTCCATCCCTGACAATATTCTTCCCATTACTCCTCTTTCTTCCACCAAACCCCACAGACATAAGACTAATAGCTAGAAAATTGTCTAATATACAGAACTTCTGAGGATTAACTATCATTCAAGTGAGAGAAATGACAATTCTAGGAAATATTAGTGCTCAAAAACATTTATGCTTGACTTTTTTAAGAAAATGAAATATGGTTCATCAGTGACACCTGAGGAATAAAATGAAGATTTGCATTTCTGTTTCCTTACATGCACCATGTACTGAACTAAACTGTTATCTTCCCTTTTATGGAATTAGATGTCAAGCTGTCAAGAAAAGAGTAAAGTATTTTGTAATAATCACGGTCTTTACCGATTTAAGCCTCATTTTAATCCAGTTCATATGAAGACAGTGCTCAATGCTGAAAAGTGAGAGTGTGTCTCACCATTTTGAAAAGTGTCACTGGCAATATTGCTAAAAAAAAAAAAAAATACTTCCAAGTGAAGGATGGATAGATATTAGATCTTCTTATTATTCATAAGTCAGGTATTATTAATTCATACTTTAGGTATTGAAAGAAAATTCAACAATGTTTAAAAATGTATTAAATCCTTTGTGCACTATATTATTGCCCTGTTGGCCTAATGAAAGAGACATAGATGCAAAAAAAATTTCATTTATATAACTTTGGTTTTTAGAATCCAGAAATTTCATGGCTTAAAAAAATTGCCTATAGTCTGCTTGAATGATTTTATTTATGAATGTGGGAAGAGGCTGGCTCATTAGGAGCATCGTAGAGTAAATGCCCAAAACTCTATTAAATTCCGCCCCCCATTATTTTTTTGTCTGAGGCAAGAAGGAAGGCAATTTTCAGCTAAATTTCCCTGCACAGAAATGTGAATTATAACTCAAAATATATACAGTGATACAGCTTTTGTGACAAATGGGAAAATATTTTCAGCTTCCAAAGGATTTAGTCTTTCAGGAAAAGAATTGAAAATTGTTACAGGTGACCTAAAAGAGTGAATTCACTTCCCAAAATATAATCACCTTGCAAAAAAGGATTATAAAGTAACATAATTTGATTTAAACTTCTAAATCCATCAGAACCTTCTGTTATTTTCAAATGTTTTCCTGACAGTGTCACTAAGAATTTGAGCTTAGGGATCTGACATATTAAATGCATTCTTTAACCTGACTAATCCCAAAACTACTGTGTGAGGTAAACCCAGACTAATTCTGTGATAGTTTTAAGGAAAAATGTGGAATGCATTCTCTATTTTTCCACTTGGAAATTTAATTGTCACTCAAACTTAATCGTAAGAAAATCATAGAACAAGATCATGATATTTCTGACTACAGTCTCAACAGTAAATTATTCTTTTAAAATTTAGCAAAAAGAGAATCCAGAGAAGGTTCAGTGTATTCATCTATTACATTTCTTTCTTAAACGTAGCAGATTTTCCACCAGAAGTGTAAGCATGTGTTCATGATCTCAGTAATTATACATACCCCAGGAATCTCAGGTTTTACAGAAATGTGACATTCTAAATTGTCACAGTCATCACTTACCAAAGATTACAAGTGAGTTTAACTGATAAATTATGGTTATTTTATTCTCATGTAGTTGACATATTGATGGAAAAAAAGTCTTCTCAAACCAGTAGGTGAGACATTTTTGGAGAGTCCTATGTAACATCTACCATAATTATATATGCCTAAAGACATATAAGTATGTGGGTGATGCTTCTAGTGATTATATTTATAATAACTTTCCCTCATTGTCATTTATTTCCTTGTAAGAAATCCAGATCCTTACTATGAAAATAATATCTATCAAAACTATAACAAAGTTTACAACTATAAAGTATAATTTGGAGTTTATTTTTACTTATGATTTATTTGGTTGAAGGATTTCACATTAAAACCTTGGTAAAATATCAATTTTTAATTTTTACAATAAATGACAGGTACATTTATAAATAGCAGTGAATACATTCCAGAGATTTCCTGAAATAGGGAAAGTCCTAAGTTAATTCCTACTCTCTTTAGTGTTTCTTAAGATCTCCCTGCCACGCCTTTCTGTCTTACAATTTGCAGAGGTAGTAGTCAATATCTAGTGAAGAAATGATAGGTGTTTAAGAGAATAAAATCTACTCAGCAATATGTTTCAACAGTGAAAAGGCCAGAGCCTTTGAAATTTGCATCTGACTCTATATCTTACTAGTTTTATGAACTCTTTTAAGTTAAAGATGACTCTTAGTTTTGTCATCTGTGAAATGAGTATAATGATATGAGCCTCTTAGGATCATTGCATTATACTGTTTCTATAGTAAAGTGTCTGGCATTTTATAATTATCCTCTTCACTTGAACTATTATGGCTATATCTTCCTTATTAACATGAAGTGGAAGCTATCTAAAGTCATCCACCACATAGTTCCCTCTTTAATTCTCTCCTTTTGCCTCAACATTTTTAAAACTAGAAATTCCAATTAATTACAAAAGGCTTTTGCATAGATGAAAAAATAAAGATTACCAGTTGCTACAATAAATGGCACAGTAAAGTGACAGTTGAGAGTAGAGGGAACAGGAAAGGCAGACATTAATTATTCTTTATCTTTTCCAATTAACATATAACCTCTAATTGGGAGAAGCCTCTTTTGATTACAGATAAATTTATGCATAAAGTAAATAAAAATAGAGTTAAAGTCAATTGACTATTGAAAGATTTAAAATAAATTGACTAATTAAAATGTTAAAGAATGCATTAAATTTGCTTAAAATTTAATGAAAAAATTTTGGATGGAGGCAAGAAGAATAGGAGTTGGACTGAATACATTTAAAAATGAGGGTTGACATTTGGTATTCATTTAAAGTTTTCAAGTATCCTTAAGACACTCTGTTTCCTAAAAATACTGTATAAATTACATGTTTGAAGAAATTTAAGCTTTCTTAATAAGTTATACAAAGTAAAGTATTTCTGTATACATTTACAAACTGAATTCACAAGCCAGAAAATATACAATTTACTAATATTTCCTATCCACAGGGCAATTGGGAGACATTTGTCAGAATTAAAGGAACATGTAAACCTATGTTTCTCAGCTTTCTGGCACAGAAAGGACATTCTGAACCTGGAACACCTTATGTCTTATGATTAATCCTCCTTTATTGTTTTCATGTGTTTTCTTTTCTTTCTTTCTTTCTTCTTTCTTTCTTTCTTTCTTTCTTTCTTTCTTTCTTTCTTTCTTTCTTTCTTTCTTTTTTTCTTCTTTCTTTCTTTCTTTCTTCCTGTCTGTCTGTCTGTCTTTCCTTCTTTCTTTCTTTCTCTTTATTTTTTACTTGCAAATTGGTATTAAGAGAAATGAACTTCTAAAAGCAAAGCACAAATTTGATAGTGGTGGATGGAATGGTGTAGAAAGAATTTAACACCATTTTACTAAAATTAAAACTTATTTAAAGACTATATTTTTTTTTTCTGGGATAGCTGTCAAAGCCAAAGTGATGAGATCTTCAGGAAAATAGTGTTGGGTTATTACATAGGCTTGTCCAATATTTTCCAGACTGGTCTGAGTCCCTTTGAAGTGATTTGGCATCACAAATGTATGCTGATCCTCCTTCTGGATGCAGTTAGACCTAAGGGAGATATGGTGAAAAGGGAGGAGTAATTTGGAATGAATATATTCATTTATCCATAAGGATTCCAAGGGTTCTGCCAAAAGCAAACAGCTTTTTGAAATTGTCTTCAGGGGTAACAAATCACCAAGTGGAAAAATCAACAAGCTTGGAGCATTTAATTAGATCTTTTACCTTAATCATCAACAAGTCAAGTGTATGCTGTTGTGCTTAGGGAAGGGGGAGTGTTATAGAAGGGGGATGAATTAACACTTAGAAAGCTCAGAGGTTTAACAAAACCTGACATGAGATTTGCCAGATGGTTTGGTACTGGATTGTAAAACTTGAAACTAATCTTTGTTTAAGAGTTTTAATGGTTGTATCTTTCTTATAAAGCCTCTTGCTCTTCTGTTGAGGTGAATCTGCAAAATTATAGATCAGGCTTTAAAGAACAGCTTTTATGAACAGAGTCTCCTTAAATCTCAGCTAAACTGAGCAAGAAGATTACATGTTATTATGATGTAGCACAGCAGGATTTTCCCCCAGCAAACATAATGATGTGAAAAAAGGATAAAGCTATCACTCTGTGCAAAGAGGTCATCCATAGAAGAACAATGCTTTTCACACAGATTATCCATACATGCTGAAATGTTCATATTTCAAAAGTTTTTTCTTAATGTTTCTGTAAAAAGCTCTGATCCTGACAAGCATTTAGATAGCAAGACCTAGTGATCATATATTTCCATGAGGTGGCCTGCCTCAGAGCACTTGGGAGAGATTGTATCCGTTACAGACATTACTGGGGGGAAAAAAACAAAAACAAAAAAAAAACAAAGTATATTTGTTTCTTAAATAATTTATAGTTAGTGTTAGGTTATCGAATTTAATTGAAGATGACATTTTTTCTTCATTTTTATATAATTTAAGATTACTAAACTTTAAAAATACATATTCTTATTAGCACACACAAGACCAAAAAAGCACCTACATAAAACTAATGCTGTATGTATTTTCATATTTCAATATTCATACTTAAAGCCAATTAAGACATATACCATAATAATGAGCCTCATATTGTTTAACTGGATTATTTGAACTTTCATGTTTCAAATATCAAGGCTTATCAGAAAATATCACTACATTATTTTAACAGCTTAAAAGAATAATTTCTGTTTGCTTACTTATTAGATTATTTTTTTGCTTTAACCTCTCTGAGAATGGCTGGAAAGTAGACACAGACATTTCAAACTAATGGCTTCCAATAATTTTTCAATAATGGGACCTAAATAAAGACACATATATGTGTGTTCATACACATGCACATGAACACACATACACACGCTACTATAAACTTCATTTAGTTCTCATTTTCAAAGTAATTGTTATCATTGCTGATACCGTAAATTCCTAAGAATACACAACGTAAGTAGTATGTGGGATAATCTCTTAAGTGGTTTCTAATTCTTTAAAGGTGACTATAAAAGCATTACAAACGATTCTAAATGTATCATTCATAAATAAGTTTTACATTTCAAAGATTTTATAAATTGTTATAACAGGGGTAGGAGGATGGTAAACTTTTGCTTTAAAATGCTTTTTTTATCCAGTAGAAATTATAAGAGCTCAAATGAGTGAGATCGATTGATTATTCAGAACTTAATGTAGGGTAATTTTTTTTATATAAACATGTATTTTTTAAATTGTCTTAGATGTGTGAGAGTAGAAATAATTTATGCATTTGCTGAACATTTTTAGAAGTGTATATTTTACACAAAGAAATAAAAATATGTTCTGTGTCATTGGGTTGAAAGCATTAACATTGTTAAATAAACTATGCTACAAAGCTATAGTAATCAAAATAGTGTGTCACGGGTAGAAAAACAGACACACAGACCAATGGAACAGAATTGAGGTTTCAGAAATAAACTCACAAGTATATGAGCAGTAATTTATGGCAAAGGAGTCAACAATATACAATGGAGAAAGGAAAGAGTGTTAGGAAAATTGCGCACACACACACATAACAGAATACTACTCAGTCATTTAAAAAGATGAAATAGTGTCATTTGAGATGACACGGATAGATCTTGAAGGCATTGTGTAAAATATTAGGCGAAATAAGTCAGATGGAAAAAATATGATTTCATTCATATGTGGAACATAAAACAAAAAATAACAAACAAACTAATAAAACAAAACAAAACAAAACTCATTGATACAGACATCAGATGGGAAATGAGGTGAGGGGAAAGCAAAATGAGTAAAGGAGGTCAAAGATATGGTAATGTAAGGAATTAGATTTTTGGTGGTAGGCACGCAATAGTGTATACATATATTGAATTATAATGTTGTACTCCTAAAATATATATAATGTTATTAACTCTAAAAGTTAAAACAAAGAAATAAGTAAATAAAAGTGTATCTTTCACTTGAAAACATTTCCACACGTAAACGTCTTTAATGGAGAAATATATGATTTTTTATTACATGTTAAAGCAACATTTAATCTGAAATATAAGAAATACTATTTTAAAATTAGGAAGAATAATACAGCAATAGTTTTACTAAATTTATGCTCAAAATACTAAATATTATTGCAATTAATCAATAATTACAATGTTCCTATTATCCATAGCAATAGATATAGTATAGCTGAAGTTAAATTCCTAAAAATTTAACTACTCCCTGAAATGAAAAGCATGATACAATGAGGACAGTTTAGGTTATTGGCATCATTCTTATCTCCAGTAATATATACATACATATATATGTATGTGTGTGTGTATGTGTGCATACATATACATTTGCTTTATATACAGTAAAGCCTATGTACATATATATATATATATATATATAGGCTTAAATATATATGTCCATATATATATATATATAGACTTTACTGTATATAAAGCAGATGTTATCATGAAGAAGATAACTACATATCAATAGTACTAATGTTATCCACACACACTCACAATTTATAGTAAAGATAAATTAAGCTTTCTCCAGAACACATACACGCACACACAAATGTGTTTATCATTACCATCAGTCTGTAATCTTTCTTACAAGAAGTCATCCTAATGATTATGTCAAATGAAAAATCTATTGGTTATATATTAAAATCTGGATCGGTAATTCCTAATTATTAAACAAGTCTACCTTTAACCATAAATGAATTATAATTGTATTATTTGTGTCTACTCTAACCTTCATCATTCAGACATCTAATGATGACATCAATTATTTAAATAGGAAGTGAAATTATGAATTTATAGCTTTATCTTCTGTGGTTTCCAATGTGAACACAAAATTGTGCAAAAAGTTTTGTCAGAGAGCTGGTAGCCACAACAAATCTGAATTAGCTTTATTTTCGAAAAATTAGTTCTGAGTCAAGAATTAAAGAATTATATATGTATTGTCTGCTAATATCAGGACATTAGATTCAAGTGTGGGGTAGGGAGATGGAACAGTGCTATTTCGTTATGGAAATTATGATTTTCTCAGGGATCATATCACAAGGCACAAGAAGGTATTTCTTTCCAATCTTGAGTATTTGGTGAAGGAATGCTAAAAATTTAGAAAAACCACGTTTCATTTCCAATCAAAATGCACGTACTAGGTAGGAACAAATTCTTACCAGATTTCATGTTCCAAAGAAAACTGTCCTTTGAGGTTGCTGTCCTGAAAGTCTTCTAAAGATGCTACTTATGTTGAATTATTGGCAACGTAAATATGGCCAAATAGGGGTCTTCACTGCTTTTCTGAGAACTTGGTTTGTAAGTATAAATTCAATGTTAAAGAAATAAAAACAACCAAGAAGATACACTAGTTAAGCTATTAACTAAAATTACTTTTCAATAATACATCTATTGGTATTGATTGCAGAACATATATATCTGCATTTCCTAAGTTGATATCAATAAGCCAGTAATGAACTGAGTTAAGATGATATCTACAGTTAAAAAATGTGCTAGACTAAGGCACTGGTCTATCTATTTTTTTTTTTTGTAAGAGGTTGCAGAATAGGTATTATGATTATATTAAAGCCCTTTATATAAGAATGACATTTCTAATTCCTCAGGAGATTTTTCTAGGAATCTCAAGTAAATCATTAAGAAAATATTTTGACCTAAATTACTCTACAATCTATATTACTCAGCTAAGAACCTAAAACAAAAGTAAATAGAGGAATAGAGATTAATCCAAAAATGCAAGAATGGAAATATAATAAATATAACTAATAAGAAAAGAAAACTGAAATATGACTGGAAAAAATGTAGGCAAAAAAAAAAAAAAAGAAATGTGATTTATATAACTACACTCCTATCCTGTCCAATTCCAAATATATTGAATTTAGAAGGGTAGTAGGGAAAAGAGCAATATTCCAAAGTCACAAACACAGAGTCCACAACAACTTAATTAGAGCAAATTTACCTTGACCAAAACAATAAGAATAATAAGCAAATATGAAAATGGAATTTTAAAATTGGAGTTAATGTACAAAGGCTAGGAAAAATATCCCTGGTTATTTTTGGATTAGTGCATCAGGAAAGATTTGCATATTATAACATTATACTCAAAATAGCAAAACCATCAACAAAACACTAATATCAAAATTAAGTCTGTTTATATTAGGTTTTCTAAACTTAAAAAGTTAGATTAAAATTTCTTCAGTTTATTTCATTGCAAACTTTATGGTAAGTAGTCTTTAAGGACTAGTTAAAATGAGGGAAAAAAGTAAAGATGAATTATCTATATTTTTGAGAAAGTAAACATTTCATAAATCAAAAATTTATGATCACTATATTATTACTTTCTCATGAAATGTATTGAGAAAATATCAATATAATTTACTAGATTCCTTGGAATTTTATTTTAAAAGACATGAACACTCATTATATACATAAATAGGAACAGTATTGAAACTGATGAGAATGATAGGAATGTTAAAATCCTTTTGAAAGTCAAGGGAAAATGCAATCACTTGGCAGTATTGACTGGGTACAGTGGCTGCAGAAATAAACTTAATAGCAAATTTTTAAGCTATTATTTTTTAAACTACCTACTTAACCCTAAGCGTAACATGGCTAAATATCATGTTGAGTCAAAGAACATAAGAACATAAAAGATTCTTCTACTTCAGGACCTTTGGATTATATTCTAAGCTTAAATATCCAAACAATTTTTTTCATTTGTGACGAAGTATAAATATTAGTAGATTGGTAAAAATAACACAGACTTTATTAACACAAGCTTTAGTTTAACAGACCTGGATTCAAATGCCATTTTTGCAAGCTAGGTTATTCTAGAACCTTATACATTAGTTAACTTATTTGAATCTCAGTTCTCTCACCCTTAAAAAAGTACCTCTCTCATGGGATTGGTGTGAGGATTAAACAAATCTGTGGGCACAACAGTTAAAATAGTACCTGGCATTTATCATAAGTATTAAATAAATGCTACCATCTATTTCTTGTTAGTTCATAGTAAATATAATCACCTTGATTGACAATCAACATATGGGTATATAGGGGGTCTATTTTAGCTTCCCATAAATTTCACAAAGAAAGAAATCATAGTCCACTTAAATTATAATATTACTTTTTTGTGTATTATCTTCTAACAACTTACATCTTATTATATACAATATCACGTATAAGACACCGTTATGAAGCAGGCTCAAGCTGTGTTACTGATCTCGTTTCTCTCTGTTGGCCCTCACTCATACTGACCCACTCACATTGCCCTTGCTACGTTTTTAATTCGTAGCCACGTTCTGCCCACTTGCTCTTTGTATTTGATATTATTGTCTAGATTTCTGTATTGCTCAATCCCTTACATCTTTTAGATCTTCAACCAAATGTCATCTGCTCCAATATTTAAATGTATATTTTCTTATCATACCCTCATAATTTCTAACTTCCTTTTCTATTTTACTCAATGGTACTTCTCAGATTTCAACTGTATCAGTTTTCTAAGGCTGCTGTACAAATTACAACGATCTTGGCTGCTTGAAACAACAGAAAATTATATTTTCACATTTCTAGAGGCCATAAGTCCAAAATCAAGGTGTCGGCACAATTAGTTCCCTTTGGAGATTCTGAGGAAGAATCTTTCCAGGCTTCCTCTCTTCTAGCTTCTGGTGGCAACACATAACCTTTGACATTCCTTGGCTTTGGGCTGTATAACTCTAATCTCTGTTGCCTTCACATGGCCTTCTTTCTGTGTTTCTGTGTCTTCTTCTCTTCTTATATGGACACCTGTCATTTGATTAAGACATCTCCCCTCCCCCCATTCAATTCACAAAAATCTAAGCTTGAGATTCTTAACTTAATTACATATCCAGACTATTTTCCCCTTAATGTTATATTTATAGGTACTGGGGAGTAAAACCTGAACATATCTTTGAGAGGGGTGGGGGAATAAACACGTAACTCAAAAGATTAACTTAATATAAATTTACTTATTTATTTAATCATTTAATTATTTAATTATTTAATTATTTATTGATTCTCAGTCTCCCTCCATTAAAATGTCAAGTCTATGACAACAAAGATTAAATGTTTTGTTTATATTTGTACCTTGACCAATTTCTGGCACTCAAGGGTAGCTTAATAATATATGTTGAATAAATAAATAAAGAAAATGTAGATGAGACATAGGGGTTATCAATATAATTAGAACCAAAAGTAAAGCAAACAAAACAAATAAACAAAAAACAAAAACAAAAAAAGAGAATTTGAAAAGTGGGTCTGACTTGTGTGAAGAAATACAGGAAAGACTGGTGTCTCTGAAATCAAGGGTATTTATGTAAAAAGAAAAGAAAAGAGAAAAGTCATGAGCTGTATGATTAAGATGGCAGAGAAAGTAAACACTGTGCTGGCCTACTCTCATGACATTAAAATTACAATTAATCTACAGAACAATCATCATTGAGAGGCACCTGGAGCCTAGCTGAACAGAAATTCTACACTGGGGACATGCAGAAGAAGCCCCCTTGAGACTACTAGGAAGGGCAGAAATGCTGAACAGGCTGTCTCACACCCATGCATGGCAGTTGAGAATCAGGAGGAAATCTTAGTTGTGAAGGTCCCCCCAGAAAAGCAAGGGGACCCAGCCCCTCATTGGGCTCCTCAGCCAGGGTTCCAGTGCCATGAAGAAAAATCTCCACAACTTCTGGCTGTGAAAAACAGTGGAGATTGTGGCTGAGTGAGGCAGAGGGCAGAGGGGGCCCAAGGCATTCCTCTTAAAGTGCCTGTGCATGGAGTTCTCTGCTGAAGGACTCACCCGCTCTGAGCTCTTGTGCTGAGGCATCTGATCGAGGAATGTCAGAGACACACGAGGAGGAACTGAGTTGTCTGGCTTCAGGGTAAGGGCTAGAGGGGCAGCATTCTCCCAGACAGAAGTGCTGGCAGAAGCCATTGTATCTTAGTTGATCCCTTCCATTCCCAGTGTGCAGATGAAGGTGGCTGCCATATCTGAGTTTCCAGCAACCTGGCTAACACTGGTCGTCCCACCCTGATGATTCCCTGGGACCCCTATTCCACCCAACTTACCAGCCCATCCAAGAAGCCTCCAGTGGCTTATCCATAAAAAAACAACCTGTCCTGTCTCATGCTGCAGACTTTCCTAAAATCTCTCAAAGGGTTGCAAAACCCCAAAAAAGCAGCATCTGGCTTCACTGTGCCCTTAACCTCTTGCTGAGCAGCCCCAAGCCTGGCACTAGTGTCAGCCAGCTTGGGTTTGGAGCTTGGCCTCATAAGAAACCTCTAAGCCCAGTGCAGGTAGTGGCAATCTGCAGGTTGCTTGGTGGCTCATGCAGGTGGTCCTGGGCAGGGCATAAGCTGGAGCTGAACTTGGCCTGGGGTTGGCACCTCTGGAGGTCAGCTTTAGCCCAAGCAGGAGCACCACCTGGGGCCATAATCAAGAATGACACACCCAAAGCTCAGACTTGGCAGGCACCAGAGCCCTGCTAAAGCAAATCCTAATCCAGAGTTTCAGGCTGTCACTGGCCAATTCTCACGACCAATCAGCATGAGGGTTAATCCCTCTCAGTGACATGCAAGCAGCAACTAAGACTCAACTACAACAGGAGGGCACACACAAGCCATACGAGGGACACACTTGGAGCACCTGGGTCAAATGACAAGAGAAACTGTTCCACTGGACTCCACAGGACACCTACAACATAAGGCCACTCTACTAAGACCAAGAGACAGAGCTGCCCTAATACATAGAAACAAACACAGGGAGGCAGCCAAAATGGAGAGACAAACGAACATGTCCCAAGTGAAAGAATAGAACAAAGCTCCAGAAAAAGAACAAAACAAAATGGAGAGAAGCAATCTAATAGATGCAGAGTTCAAAACGCCCGTTATAAGAATGCTCAAAGAACTTAGGGGAAGAGTAGATGAACTCAATAAGAACTTTAACAAAGAGATAGAAACCAAACAAACAAAACAAAAACAGACTCATAGATATAGAGAACATACTTGTAATTTCCAGATGAAAGGGGACTGTGGGTGAAAAAGTGAGAAGAAATTAAGAAATACAAATTGGTAGTTACAAAATTGTAATGCGGATATAAAGTACAACATAGGGAATATCATAAATACTATTGTAATAACAATGCATAGTGCCAGGTGGGTACTAGACTAATTAGGGGGCTCACTTTGTAGATTATATAAATGTCTAAACACTATACTGTATACATGAAACTAATAAAAAATAATATTGAATGTGAACCCATGCAGGCTGACACCAAGACACATCATAATTAAAATGCCATGGGTGAAAAACAAAGAAGAATCTTAAAAGTGACAAGAGAAAAGCAGCTGGTTACTTCAAGGGTACCTCTTTAAGAAAGTTTGTTGATTTTTCAACAGAAACTTTGCAGGCCAGGAGGGGCTGGCAAGAAATGTTTGAAGTGATTATAAGCAAGAACCTACAACCAAGAATACTCTACCCATCAAGGCTATCAATTAAAATGGAAGGTGAGATAAAGAACTTCCTGACAGGAAAAAAGCTTAAGGAATTCATCACCAACAAGCCAGTATTACAAGAAATGTTAAGGGGACTTCTGTAAAAGAAGAAGGGGGGAAAAGCCATAAAGACAAATAATAAAATGGCAATAACTATGTACCTATCAATAATCACTTTAAATATAAATGAATTAAATGCTGCAATCAAAAGACATAGGATAGTTGAATGGATAAGAAAATAAGACCCTTAAGTATGCTGTCTATAGAGACTCACTTTAGATTGAAAGACACACACAGACTGAAAGTAAAAGGACGGAAAAAGATATTTCATGAAAATAGAAACAAAATAAACAAACAAAAAAACGTTTGGGTAGCAATTCTTATACCAGACAAAATAAACTACACAAAAGTTGTAACAAGAGACACAGAAGGACCCAGTAATCCCACTTCTAAGTATTTATCTGAGGAAACCCAAAACACTACTTCAAAGGGATATGTAAATCCATAAGTTCACTGCAGCATTATTTACAATAGCCAAAATATGGAGGCACCTGGGTGTCCATCAATGGCTGATGAGTGAATAGAGGATGAGATGATACTATATACAATAGAATATTGCTCAGCCAAAAAAGATAATAAAATTTTGCATTTGTAACAACTTGGATGGATCTAGAGAGCATTACGCTGAGTGGAATAAGTTCAAGAAAGACAAATGCCATATGGTTTCACTTGCATGAGGTATCTAAAAAAATACCAAAAAACAAAAAACAAAAGAAAAACAAACAAAACAGAAACTAACTCATGGATACAGAGATTTTGATGATTGCCAGATGGGAGGAAATTGGGATGGGTGGATTAAAAATAAGGGAAGAGATTAAGAAGTACAAATTGATAGTTACAAAATAGTCATGGGGATGTAAAGTAAAACATAAGGAATATAGTCGGTGATATTATAACAACTCTTTATGATGTCAGATGGTTACTAGATTTATCAGAGTGATCACTTCATAAGTTATATAAAAGTTCTAATCACCATTTTGTATGCTTGAAATTAATATAATATTGTATGCCAAATATAACTGAAAAAATTAAATTATTTTTTAAAAAAAAGAAAGTAAAGAAAGTCATAGTCAGTCAATTTCCTGAAGTAGTGACTGGTCTGAATAATTTATTTGTTAGAGGTGAGCAGCTCATGTTAAGGCTACATGGTAAAGAGATATAGGAACTTTTCCTTTAATTACTCAATCAACATTAACTGAGAACCTATTATGTGCCAGATAGAATTGTAGGATATGAAGTAAAAGAAGATAATTCTCTGAGATTGAGTTATTTCTACTGCATGAAGTTTAATGTGTGCCTATTTAATACCATTGAAGAAAGTTATTCAAGTGGGAGTGAGTCATCATCAACTGATTCAAATGCTGCAGGTAGGTCAAGTAAAATAATTTTGAAATGATCATTGGCTATAGCAACATAGAGATAATATTTACCTTGTTATAGCTGCTTCAGTGAAGGGATAGAACAAACTCCTGATTGGAGGGGGAATAAGATATCTGTCCGGCTCTCCAAACATTTTCCATATTTCTATAACCATATTATCTCTGACTTCTTTCTGAATAAGCTCGGAAGGATTTCATGAGAAGAACATGGATTCATTTTTTAGCACTATTTCGCTAGGGAAACTATAAACTATATCCAAAGTAATAAGCGCTTTTCTGATGGGAAACTGTGACTTTTCTTATACCAAAGTTTTTCAATGAAACTGAACACTTTTATTTCATGTTCTTTCTCTTTATCATTCAAATATATGGATGAGCAGTTTAAACATGGGTCTTTCTTATACACATGTTCTCATGGTCAGTGGTAATAGGTTTTTTGTTTTTATTTTTTGAAATTCAGATGAGTTAAAAATTTCAAATGTTTGATTATTATATATATATAAAATAAAATAAAGAGAAAGCAAAAATGCTTCTGAAAAGAGGGTTTTTGGAATTTTCTGCATTTTGGCAATTAACCTTTATGCCTTTATGTCTTTATATTCTTTATAAAAAACATACTGTAATTATTAATATTCACTTGCTTTAAGTGGCCCTTGTCTTCTTTTCATGTACAAAATGAAATGAAAATTTAAAAAAATAATTCAAATACTTCAAGATAAAATATCCATATTTTATTTGTTAGCTATAAATTACAAAGAATGTGATCTTTTGGCTTAGATTAAATTGTTTCATTTTTCTACCTTCTTTGTATATGTGATATAACATGAGACTTATTCTTGATTAGAGAACTAGTGGTCTCAAAGATTTAACTATAAAAATCTATGAATTAATATACATTCAGGAAAAGTCTGATGGAAAACAAGCAGGATTACTATTTGAAAATATTTCATCTGAATCCATGTGTCTAGTTAGTACAGTATTAATGGCAGTAAAAAATGTCCTCACCTTCTTTTTATAAAATTTTTCATTTAATCCTCAAATAGTCTCTAACTTAGATTTGAAACAAAAAAATCCTCTTTATGACTTTAATTCTTAATGAGAGTGAATTTTGTGTGATGTGTATTAAGTGGTAAAATCTATTATTTAAATTATTAGATAAAAACTTTTCAAACTTGGAAATATTTGTCAACAGAAAAGAGTATTCACCCTTATTCTTGGAAAATCAAAATGAAGCTTAATAAATGTGAATTACTGAATAAGGCTTAGAATAGAATTTGAGACATGGGAAGTGAAAGGTTGCCCAAATATCTGATGCATTTTAAGCAAGGTAAACAGTCAACTTAGATATTATGTATTTTCAAATATACTTTCCCAAACTGCATGAATTTACCATAATATTTTGCCACTTTCAAAATGTTTCAAGTATGGAGACATGCCATTAGGTCACTGCTTTAAGTAACATGGAATGACACTACACAAATATAAATGCCAAGTAAATTCATTTTTTAAATTCTCATGATATGTCTGCAGTTAAGTGTAATTCTATGGTTATAGGATATTTGAATCAAAAAAGGATAAATGCTAATAATGAACATAAATTGAACATCTGCAGCCATCCTACTTTACTGAATAATATTCACTGTTCTGTGTTTTTGATAGTTGAAAAATCCAGTCATTATTCTTCAATTTTCATTACTTTGAGAGTCACTGGGGAAGGGTGGGCTTCAGGTTTTACAGCTAAAATATAAGTGCTTTCGTTCTACCTGGTCCCTATTGTTCACAAAATAGATATCAAATTATTTCTGTAAAAATGTCTCTGTTTCTGTACTTGTGAATTTTTATTTTTAAAATAATGCAAAAATAAATCAATCTGAATTCCTCTTACAACTCATTTATCCATGCCTTATAATCTTTTTCTGAAGCAAATGAAAACTTCATGGAAAAACATTGATGGGTAAAATGTGAGTGGTAGTGGTAGTTGGTGAGCGGTGTTATAGTAAACCGAAACAAACCAAATATGCAGCACTACCAAAACATTTTGCAAATTTTGCGTATTTAATACACACACACATATGTGTATATATATATATATATATATATATATATATATATATATATATATATGTATATATATTCATAAATAAGAATTTGATGTGGTAATGTACAATCTTTATACACCATCTAAAAACATGTACAAAAATTGTTTCTGCTAATGTATTCTGTTTTGTTTGAATGTTGCAGTGAAATTCAGGAATTCAACTCACAAAATGACTATTACATTTGTGCATCTTTCAATACTTTAAACACATCAAAATATGTTTACAAAATTTGTATGGCTAAGCCCCAAAGGATAAAAATTTATTTGGCTAAATAATGAGAAACTTAAAAATGACCCCATCATTCAACTGAATTGTAAGATTTACTGCCTATTAGGAAATAGACCGCCTCCAGGATGAGAGGGTATTATGTCATCTCAATTCTGGAGTTTAGCCCCAAAGAAATTTTTGTAACAAAGTCAAAATGCGTTACTCTCAATATGCTCTGTTTTCAACCTCTGTTCTCCTTAACAGCTAGGATCATTGCTTGTACAAAAAGTTCCCCAAAGAAATGTAAACACAGGGCACCGTGCCCTAAACTCATTTTAGAATAAGAGTTACAAACTTGCAGTTTACAGTTAAAACAACCACTAGTTACCATGAGGGATGTGCCTCCAACCCCAGTGAGGGATGTGCCTCCAACCCCAATCCCCCTCAAAGTGCGGAAACCTATTCTAAGGATTTGTGATGTATATTAACCCAGGTAGAGAAATTATAATATCTCCATGTACACGATTTTTCTCTTCTTCCATTCCCATGTAAAAGTAGTAGACAGCTTAAATTACAGAACTGCATATGGTTTTATGAACAAGGAGATAAAGGTCAACTTTCAAAATTGACAAATGTTCTGCATGTTGAATCTGGATCTCATTCCTGAAACAATATCCCCTGCTATATTGCACAATGAATGATTGTATACATTGGCAGGCATTGAGGGAAGTGAAAAAAGTTAAACTTGGAAGATTAAGGAAGCTTTACTTTTCCAGCAACTCAGCACATTGCTTGAAAATATCTACAAGCCTGTGATTTGGCTAATCCATTAAATTCCTGTGGCATTTTCAGTGAGGAATTTAAAGCTCTAGTGAAATCCATTATGGTGAATAATAAGAATCAAGTCAAAAGTATCTTTAAGTTTACCCAGTTTTGTCCAGATGTAATCCGAGAAGTCAGTTCCTAGGTACATCCTACATTTTTGAAAACCAAGGTGGCAGTCCAATGATGAATCATATGTCAGTTGCTCTTGTTCATTTTGCTTCATTCCAGTAAGTTCATAGTGTGGCAGTGTTACAGAGGAAAAGAGTACATAAAAAAATCAATCAGGAGTTTGGGTGTTGGGTTTATTTTTGCCACTAACTTCTGTGGTTTTAAGAGAGTTACTTTGTTAAATGGAGAAATTCCATTATTTTACTAAAAGAGGAAACCAATCTGAATAATTGGCCTTCATGGAATTATAGATTGGAAAGTTCTTATTTGGGCAATTTTAAGTTATATCATAGGTGTGGGAACACCCAGGGAATATATATATTTTTTAATGTATATGTGTATCCTTTTCAGGGGAGAATATCTTCTGCAGTT